>JAPYZD010000752.1:0-28442 GCA_030522725.1 Ichneumoninae sp. B BG-2022a
TTAATAACATTTTGCAATTATTATTATGCAAAATTAATCTTCTCAGTACCTTTAGTATACATGATTTTTTTCAGATTTTTACACCATCAAGAGGTACTTACAATTTTCTCTTACTGTTGTCGAACTTATGCGAAGTCAGCGCACAGCGCACCCAGAAAAATGATTTATTTGACGGTCACCGTTTATTTGGTTTAAGTAAAATATTTATTCGATTTAAATAAACATTTATTTCATTTAAGTAACTATTCACTTAATTTCAATAGATATTTATTTAAATCAAATGAATATTTTATTTAAACCAAATAAACGGTGACCGTCAAATAAATCTTTTTTCTGGGTACGAGACTCGCTCCTTAATAATATCCAAAGTATTTTTAAATTACTTTGAAAGTACTATAATTTTACATAATATCTGCATATAATTTGTGCATTAAATTTAATATACCGATTTATGCATAAAAGCTTTCAATATCGGTGCATTGAACTTGCAATTTTTTTTCAAGTGTGAGTGTCTCACAGCGGAGCACTGTAGGAAGCGAAGTTGTGATTTCCTTTCTATACAGGACATGCCCTCTCCGGCGAGGCTACGTGTCGTTTACACCGCGCAGACTATAGGCGCCCATAGTGTAGCGCGTAAAGAGGGTGCGAGAGAAAAGGGCGGATGCTGTGTAAGGTGAAATTCACCGAAGTGACGTACCCTCCGACGTGTATCATGAAATATTTCGCTGGACGATTAAGCCTGTTTGTCCCGAGGCTTCCGCTTTTCTTAGCTTTTTTTTTGTTGCCCGATTGTAAAGCGACACTGTGTGTTGCAATATCACGGCTCTATCGCGGTGAATACTCGTCGGACGGTTTTGATTGCGGTCACATCCGTTCGACAGCGAGATTATTATTAAGACGTCACTCGTATAATAATAATAATGATATATTATTATTATTATTATTATTATTATTAGTAATGAGTTTATTAACAACACATAACATGTAACAGATGTTTTTTTTAAACCTAATAGACTTTTCTCTTTACATCTATACAGTATATTGCCAATTGGCCATCGATCACAGTCTTCCAGCCAGATTATTATTATTATTATTATTATTATTATTATTATTATTATTATTATTATTGTTATTATTATTGAATTTAATCTGTCCGACAGACGGACGACACGACGGCGTTTCTTCGGGCTGCTCGGTCTGGAAATCTTGAAAAAGTGATCGAGTATCTCGACACGGATCTGGACATAAATACGGCCAACTCGGTAAAGTCGGAATAATTAAGTTTCGTCGCAGAATTCGCATTTCATAAAGGTTGCTTTCGTCGTATCGAATTAACGATATTGTATTACAGAACGGTTTAAATGCTCTGCATTTATCGTCGAAGGATGGCCACGTCGAGATCGTGACTGAACTGTTGAAGAGGGGAGCCAAAGTTGACGCAGCAACGAAGAAAGGAAACACCGCTCTTCATATAGCTTCATTAGGTAAATCGAATAAATCAAATTATTTCTCGTGTAAATTGAATTTTTCAGATAAATAGAACTTCGTCGTGTAAATATAAATTAACTTAGTCTTCCTACTTACTTCGGTCTGTAATTTTCATTTTACTCCGTTCTCATTTCAAACGTCTTCTTATTTTCACTTGCTGCATTCTCACTGGCATGCTTTAGTGAGGACGTGTGAAGTCGCTATATTTTCCTAAATTTTATGAAATTTGTTTGTCAGAAATTGAGGTCATAATCCGTTGTTGAAATTTTGCCAACGAGCGAGGACACGCTCCATGACGCGGTCTTTGCGATATGAATTGCGAGAACTGCGAGTCTCCTAATTTGGGCATGCGGAGCATACGCGATACGCCTTCCTGGAATATCATAGATAGCTAGATAGATAGTTTATTGTGTCCTGAGATAAATAAAAAAAGATTGTGAATTTAATGTCCCGGAAAGGAAGTTTTATTATTACATTAAATTGAATGTACAATTGTGATAAAAAATTAACTATACTTTTTCATTGCAATTCAAGTAACTTATTAAAAAATAAAGTATCCCCAATTTTTTTAATACGCTGAACATTCATTTTTCAACACAATTGTAGATGTAATTTAATGTACCAATTTTTGCACAAAACTTCCAGTCCGGTATATTAAATTTCATACGAATTTTTTTTACAGTGCATATAAGCGATGCATCTAGCGAGGCTAAGAAAAATTTGAGTACAGAATATCATGGCCCAACGATACACATTTTTTCCATCTTTTTTCCATGCCGATTATCGCAATCGGATTTAATGTTTTTTTTTGTTTTTACAACAGCGGGACAAGTGGACATAGTCAATATCCTGATTCAGTATGGAGCTGCTGTCAACATACAGTCCCAAAACGGTTTCACACCGTTGTACATGGCGGCCCAAGAAAATCACGACCAGGTCGTCAAGTTGCTGCTCTCGAACGGAGCCAATCAGAGCTTGGCTACCGAGGTTCGTCGATCTCATTTCGCCAAAACTTTTCTCCAGATGTGTGTACATGTACTATTTATTTCTCAGGATGGTTTCACTCCCCTGGCCGTGGCGATGCAACAAGGACACGATAAAGTAGTAAGCGTGCTACTTGAAAACGATTCGAAAGGAAAAGTTCGTTTACCAGCCTTGCATATTGCCGCCAAGAAGGACGACTGCAAAGCTGCGGATTTGCTCTTGCAGGTATCATAAATATCTTAATTACGTGTTTAGAAACGTAGAGTCACGGTTGACGTAATACATGAAGGGGATTTACGAGCTGCGAATGAGTTGCATATTCGTTCCGATACACGATTGTTGATTAACGTCACTCTTTCATCATGACGTAGATCAAATATTTATATTCCATTTTTTCAATCTCTTCTGGTCATTATATGGTATAGGGTATCAACACTGAATTGACTGTGACGTATAATAAATTTTTTTGCCGTTTTAATTAATTAAAATGTAATGTCTGATTCGATTATCTGACTGGACAGCTTTCACATCGCTGATTTCCGAGCAGTAGGATATAATTGATCATTTGAATGGCTCATTATTAAAATTTATCTGGAAATGAAAGTACGATTAATTAAGGTAGTACTAGCGCAATGACTAACGCCGCCTAAGTTTGAGAGGAATAAAAGAGAATTACATACACTTCTCGATCGGATAAAAATCTGAAAAATATCAAGCATATGGAAGATGCTGATAAGATTATTCGTCCATAATAATGATCCTGAAATGTTATTCGTTTCCTTTATGTTAAAATTTGTTTAACATTGTAATTTTCAAGTATTAGATAAAATTCTGAAAAAATGCATACGTAATCAGAAAAATTAACAAATCATTTTCGTAATAAAAAAAATTTGGTTGCCGGGTAATTTATTGCACATTTTTTTTTTCAGTAATTTGTTATGAACATTCTGAAATTATTATTATGCACAAACAATCTTTTCAGCACCTTTTATATGCTTGAATTTTTTCAGATTTTTTTCTCATCGAGAAGTGTCTGTAATCTTCGTCTTTTTTCTCTCCAACTTAGGCGGCGTCAGTCATTGTGCTAGTACTATCTTAATTGAGGTTTGTTTCGCAATCGTGTACACTACATATGCGACAATTATCAATTTCAGAACGATCACAAGCCGGACGTCACTTCGAAGAGTGGCTTTACACCGCTTCACATTGCGGCGCATTATGGAAACGAAGAGATAGCGCGTTTGCTTATCAAACGCGGTGCCGATGTAAACTATCTGGCAAAGGTGCGTTGGCGTGAATATTTAATTGCAACTTCAGGACAGTAATCTTGAGTGCTGTTCAATTGATTATTGTACTATGTTCAATTACGTGCAGCACAACATAAGTCCGTTGCACGTAGCAGCCAAATGGGGAAAGAACAATATGGTGAAAATATTGTTGGAAAATTCAGCAATGATAGATGCGAAGACTCGGGACGGCTTGACACCGCTTCACTGCGCGGCCCGCTCCGGACACGAGGAAGTTGTGTCGACGCTTCTCGATCACGAGGCGCCCATCAGCGCACGAACGAAAGTATGTCTTTTCACCGTTTACTTAATATTAAAAAGTATTTTCTTCAAGGGACCAAAACAAATGTTTAAATGGATTTTTTTTTATTTTCTTGAATTTATTACGTTACTTTATTATGAATTCTGTATTTTCAAATTCACTCAAATTCATATATTTCCTAATGTCATCCATGCCGAGTCAAGAACGAATGCTCTTAGAAGATGGATATTTAGGAACTGTCTAAAATTAGCCAAACGAATGTTTAACTAGAGTACATTTTTTTAATTTCTGGCTTCTCGAATTCATTACTTTACAATGAATTCTTTTTTTATGAGGAAGCCATATGAAAATCTCAATTTTCAACTTTTTAAATGTTGTAGCGATTACGGAATTTTCTAACATGCTTTCTCTCAAATTCACATATGTCCTAATGTCATCCAAGGAACGAACGTTCTTGGACGATTGATATTTAGACAGAATGTTTGAATATTTGAAGTTATTAAAAAAAAATTGTCATTAATCAGAATGGACTGGCGCCGCTGCACATGGCATCACAAGGAGACCACGTAGACGCTGCAAGGGCATTACTGTATCATCGGGCGCCGGTCGACGAAGTTACCATTGATTATTTAACATCCCTTCACGTCGCTGCACATTGCGGGCATGTTAGAGTCGCAAAGCTGTTGCTCGATAGAAAAGCTGACCCAAATGCTCGTGCCCTTAATGGCTTCACACCACTTCACATTGCGTGCAAGAAGAACCGCATCAAAGTTGTGGAACTTTTGCTCAAGCATGGAGCCTCCATCGAGTCTACTACCGAGGTAATTACGTAGCATATATAATACCACAATATGCATATAATGCACGACTCTATTAATAATACCTCTATAAATACAGCATAAGATCGTTTACAATTGAGCAGCTAAATCGCACAGCAGTACAAATTGCCGATCGTAGCCCGATCATTGCATAATTTAAATCGCAAGTCAGAAAGAGCAGTTCTATGAAAATTTATAATAATTTCGCTTTGAAGACTGGTTAAAGGCTCTTGCAATAAATATTATCGATAAAAATACCCGCTTCGACGAAAATAAAGGAAAACAAAATATTCGAGCCTCTTCGGAGTGTTTTACCGTGCAATTACTATGATTAATCGGAATTTTTTAAATTTATTTATTTATTTCTTTCATTTTGTATTTTACAGTCCGG
Source organism: Ichneumoninae sp. B BG-2022a (assembly GCA_030522725.1). Classification (NCBI taxonomy): domain Eukaryota; kingdom Metazoa; phylum Arthropoda; class Insecta; order Hymenoptera; family Ichneumonidae; species Ichneumoninae sp. B BG-2022a. Next base: position 5,230 of record JAPYZD010000752.1, read on the forward strand.
ATTGACCCCGTTGCACGTGGCCAGTTTTATGGGATGTATGAATATTGTGATATTCCTACTGCAGCACGAAGCCAATCCTGACGTGCCAACCGTAAGGGGTGAAACACCCTTGCATCTAGCTGCTAGGGCTAATCAAACTGATATTATTCGGATATTGTTAAGAAACGGAGCCAAAGTAGATGCTCGAGCGAGGGTAAGTAAATTGTGTGCTGTTGGATGAACGCGTGTTCTTTTTATCACGTTTAATTTTTTTATTATTCAGAATTGTTTCTTCTTCAGTACATTTAATCTTGTTATTTCCTTTAAAAAAATCTGGTAAACTGAAACTGAAAAGTTTGAAAGTTATCGAAATGCCCAGTTTATTTGGTTTGTAACTACTTGCGTAGACGGTAGATTTAAAATGTTTGCAAGGTACACAATAGTTAAAAATTAACAGTTGACCTAGAATTTTCAGACGACCGGACTAACGTGCCAAGCGCGTGCCAGTCGCTGATAAAATAATATTGCACCTTTGAAAGAACAGTGAACACCTCTTGTGGGTTTGCTGTGCAAGTTGTCACACTGTTGTTTCAGGGGTGCGATATTATTCGTGTAAGAAGCGTTTCTTGATTAATCGTTCGAGCGTTTTACCTCAAAATTTGAATACATTTCGTAGCTGAATGCATGAACCATTAACCAGTCTGTAATGCTCTAAAAACCCTTTCCATTTATTGTATATCGATATATGAGTAGAGTTTTTAGTTCTTTGGCTTTGGCAGATTGTTGCAACTTGTCTGAAAAGAACTATGGCTCCAGTAGGCGAGATGGGCAATTTTTGTTTATTTTTTCGTAACAAAAAACTATCATGCAATCACGATTTTATAATAAATTCGTATCACGTATGAAAGAAATAATATTATAAGTAGAATATTATTGTTTGCCTCATCTCAGTAGTACCCGGCAGGTACGTGTTAGTTAGTACAACGACCCACATCGCACGGAAATTTTTGAAAGGTTTCAAAAATATTTTCTTGAAATATTGAAAATATTTGTGAAATGTATTTCTTAAAAATTTCAAAATATTTTTTTTGGGCTCATAGATTGTACATTGAAATGTTTTTTGAACATTTCGGCGAAATGTGAAAGATGGTATCACCATTCCAATTTCCATATACACGGAAACATTCGTGAAAATATTTCGGTGATATTTCGCGGGTAATTGTGCATTTGTTGACACGTCGAAATAAAACAACTGCTTGACGAAATTGATTTTGACATTGGAATGGATATAATTGGTACACCTGGTCTACGAAGTAGCCACCAATATTTAATGTAATTTTTAATTTTATTTATAGGAGGAGCAAACGCCGTTGCACATTGCGTCGCGTTTGGGCAACGTCGATATCGTAATGTTGCTGTTGCAGCACGGAGCTGCCGTTGACACGACGACAAAGGACATGTACACCGCCCTGCACATCGCCGCTAAAGAAGGCCAGGAGGAGGTAACGTACAAAGAGCTCGTCAGAATAGCCGACTACATCAACACTCAAAATACGATATATTTGTTTTGGACCAGACATCAGGAGTATTTAATATAGTTTCCCTATAGTTCTACTATTAGGTTTTTTTTTTCATTCGGACTATTGATGTGTCATCCGTCAGCGTATACTTTTGTTTCCGTACGATTCTCATTATTTTATAGCATGTTAATAAAATCGTTCGTTATGCTATCTCCACCGTTGATGTTCGTAGTGTATATTTTTTCAACAACTCGAAGAATCATCCACGTCGATCATTACTTTATTGTTTATTTATTTTCGCAGTTTTTTTTACGTAGTCTTCTTTTTTTCGTTGCTGTGAATGTACGTAGCCGTTATCCGCAAGGTAAGCTGGTAAAATTTACTGCATTTCGTTTTATCGTAGTTTTAATTATCCCATATATTTTTTTTTTATTTTCCAATGCATGTTGAATACTCTTGAAGGGTAGACGAAAAAATTATTTTTTTTCCCCTTCCGCTATACAGGTGGCAGCGATTCTGGTGGAGAATCACGCTTCGGTGAAAGCTGCGACGAAAAATGGATTCACACCTCTGCACATTGCCGCCAAGTACGGTAACATGAACGTGGCGAAAATTCTTTTGCAAAAGGACAGCAAACTCGATGCCCAAGGAAAGAACGATATAACGCCGTTGCATCTTGCTTGTCACTACGATCATTCGAATGTGGCTAATATGATATTGGAGAAGGGAGCGTCCCCGCATCTCGCATCCCAAAACGGTCATACACCCTTGCACATCGCCGCTCGCAAGAATCAGGTAAACAGCATACAATTTTTTTTGTCTTGTCATTCATTCATGAAACGACAAGGGAAACATTCCTCCGTTTTCGTTTATTTGTACGAAGTTTAGAAGACATTTTTAAATGAAAAAATGAAGAATAGTTTAAAAATAGCTTCAAAACGACGAATCACGAAAATTTCAGTAAGCGATTTTTTTTTACCAAAATCAAATAAATATATCTGTATGGATGATTTTATTTTAAAAATTTGGCATTCAATATTTTGTTCGACCAGGTAAATCCTCATTTGTATGCACCTACTCGAATCTGTAGTTGATCAACCGCATTTTCATCAGTGCATAAAACAATCATAAGCGATAATATTAATATAATGCATATTTAACATATTAACAATTTTTCCAGATGGACATCGCTTCTACGCTGCTTGAACACGGGGCAGATCCGAACGTCCAATCGAAAGCTGGCTTCACGCCGTTGCAGCTCAGCGCTCAAAAGGGACATTATGACATGACAAATTTGTTGATCGAGCATGGTGCTGATCCGAATCACAAGGCGAAGGTACGTGCTTGAGGCTTAGCCATCAGAAATAGTTGATAAAAATGGTGCAGCCATTGAATTGATTAAATTTTTATTTATTTTTGCATGTTTCTGTTACACTATACGTACATTAGGTAGTATCGATTTTCAAGAACACACCTCTGACATTTTAACTCATAACTATGTATCGACAGAATGGCCTGACTGCTTTGCATCTCTGCGCTCAAGAGGACTTTATACGCGTAGCATCGATCCTAGTGAAGAATGGTGCGAATGTCGAGAGCGAAACAGAAACTGGATACAGGCCGATTCACGTCGCTGCACACTTTGGCAATTTGTCGATGATACGTTTCCTGCTTAAGCACAATGCTCAAATCGATGTGAGAACTAATCAGAATTATACTCCGCTGCATCAAGCTGCACAACAGGGCCATGCCCATATAGTATCAGCGCTGTTGGAGGGAAATGCCTCTCACAATGCTCGAACTACCGTAAGTTTCAAATAATTTCGAATAAATTCTCGGTCGTTTGATAATAACATTATCTCACTCGGTGGGAAAATTGTTGTTTTACGCACACTTAGAGTGCAGAAAAATCTCATTGTCACAGCTTATGAAATAAAATTTTGTACGATACTCGTGCGAAAAACATCTTCTTAAAGCGGGTGATTGCCTTAGGCTTCTGCCGCAAACTTACATTCGTCAGAAAATTTTTTATCGCACCAGTACCGTAAGTTACTATTTTTCAAAATCAGTCGGCAAGTTGCGAACTAAGAATGACATTTTTCTTTTTTTTTCTACAGGACGGTTTGACCGCGTTAAACGTAGCTCAAAAATTAGGATACATATCCGTTATGGAAGTTTTAAAGGGTCTGTCGTACGACACGTTGACGCCCGACAACAGAACTTGGGAAGAAAAGTACAAAGTAATTGCACCGGAGAGTCTCCAAGAGACAAGTTTTATGTCCGATTCGGACGACGAAGGAGGTAAATCGAAGACATCACAGAGAAATTATATTCTTTGCCATTTCAATTTGCACGTAGAGATTATAGAAAAATGTAATGTTATGGAGATTTTTTTTTTATTCCAGGTTCGGACGGATTGATAAACGAGCAACCGTACCGATACCTCACCGCCGATTTAATGAAGAGTCTGCGAGACGATTCACTGCCTATCGACGTTACCAGAGACGATCCGATAGACCGACAAGGTAATGGAACATCCATTTTTTTCTAAAATAATGGTAGTAAAAGGGATTTACTGGCAATATTTATACTAGTTTCATTCCTAATGATAATCATACAACTTAGCGAAGGGCCATCGACCTGAGTTCTTCAACCCGAGATTTTCTTTGTTATTTGGAAGTTTGTTCCTTTCTTAAGATTACAATCAAAAGATTTGTTCATTTTATTCCGTGATTTTTTCATTGGCCATTAATTCTAATTGTTGATAAATTGTGGGTGTGGGAAATTTGTGTTTGCGTCTAAAATAATCCTTCACTCGAATCTCATTGAAACACCCAACCGATTTTCCAATCGATAATACATGCCGATTTTTAAATTCCAGTATCGAAGGAAGAGAAGCAAGAATTTGTTCAAAGTAACAACTACTGCCTTGCTGAGACTTTCGACACCAATGACAGCGCGAGTTTGGCGTGAGTTTCTATTTTCCTATTTAAATTGTTTTTTTAATCCATAGCGATTCATTTGTCGACGAAACTAACAAAATTAATTTCATTTGCAGAAGGCTTCACTTCAGATCGTGAGTATCAATCATCGAATCTTTGCGACCGATAGTCTTGTTTTCTTGTTTTTAGAAAATTTGAAGATCACGTGTAACGACGATGTTGCAGATTTTTAGTGAGCTTCTTGGTCGACGCCCGCGGCGGTGCTATGAAAGGTTGCCGGCACAGTGGAATTCGCATAATCGTACCACCCCGAAGAGCAACGATGCCGATACGGGTCACCTGCAGATTAATAAAGCCAAGCAAAGTTGTCAATCCGCCGTCCCTCATGGAGGGCGAAGCTCTGGCCACACGGATCATAGAGATGGGCCCGGTGGGAGCCAGTTTTTTGGGGTAACATTAAAAAATATTTTCAATCAATTTAAATCTTACGAAATATTTCTGAAATATATGAAAATAATATTTTGAAATATTCTATATCAAAATATTCCAATGGAACATTTGCTCAAATATTGTAGAAACACAGTAAAACTTTCAACACTTCTGAGACACAATACTGAGACACAATAGTCTGAGACTTCTGATAAACAATTTGAAATGTTTTTAATTTCAATATAAAATTTTGGAGCGCGCAAAAAATATTTTCGATGTTTAAGAAAAATATAAAAATAACTTCCTGGATGGCAAGACAATGCATTAATAGCAAATTCCATATTGCAGTCCCGTTCTGATCGACGTGCCGCACTTCGCATCCGTGCAAGGAAAGGAGAGAGAGATTCTTATTCTACGCAGCGAGAATGGAGAGACGTGGAAGGAACACGATCATTCGTACGATAACGACGACACGCTCTTCAATACTCCTCATGGTATTAAACGTATTATAAGTGCGTTGCATCAATGTGCTTTGGTTTTCTCGATTTTTATTAAAAATCGTATTATGCGGAACAAGCTCTCTTCGCTTCCAGCTTCTCATGCGACCCGACAAATTTATATACCGTTGTACTTTCAATTTATTTTTTCTTACAGACACTCAGATGAGCGCTTCGCACTCTGGAAGAATAATGCGAATATTGACTACGGAATTTCCGCAATATTTTGCTATAGTGACTCGAATAAAGCAAGAGGTGCACGTTATCGGTGCAGACGGTGGGATACTCATATCGAGCGTTGCGAATCACGTACAAGCAGTGTTTCCACCAGGTGCCCTTACGAAGAAAATCAAAGTTGGGTTGCAGGCAAGTGCAGGAAAATAAGGTGTCCGGTTTTACTTGATCTCGACATAGATGCGAAAAATCGAGTTCTTGTATGTTCTGTCCAGGCACACGTTATTTCGGCGGAACTAACGGCAAAGCTCCTGGGAAATTGCGTCGCCGTGTCGCCAGTAATTACCATCGAACCGCGACGCCGAAAATTCCACAAACCCATAACTCTCACGATTCCCGTGCCGCAAGCTGCTAATAAAGGAATGATTAATCAATACGGGGGTGAGACCCCCACACTGCGTCTGCTCTGCAGCATCGCAGGTGAGCCGCTATATCACTGTAATATCCATATTGATTCAGGGTCACAACTCTTGAAAAACGAGGTTTTTAAACTGGAAGTGACGCATTTCCGGTGTGACGTCATTTCCGGTCTAAAAATGAGATTTTTAAACTAGGAGTGACGTATTTCCGGTCCGACGTCACTTCCAGTCGAAAAATGAGATTTTTAAACTACGAGTGACGTATTTCCGGTCCGACGTCACTTCCGGTTGAAAAAATGAGATTTTTAAACTAGGAGTGACGCATTTCCGGTGTGACGTCACTTCCGGTCGAAAAATGAGATTTTTAAACTAGGAGTGACGTATTTCCGGTCCGACGTCACTTCCGGTTGAAAAAATGAGATTTTTAAACTAGGAGTGACGCATTTCCGGTGTGACGTCACTACCGGTCGAAAAATGAGATTTTTACACCGGAAGTGATGTAAATTCGGTATAACGTAATTTCCGGTTATTCCATGGAATTCACACACTTATTTTTGATGCAGGAGGTACGAGTGAAGCACAATGGGAGGATGTCACTGGATCGACACCTCTCACATTCATGAACGATCGGGTCTCCTTCACGACGACGGTATCCGCGAGATTCTGGCTCATGGACTGTCGAAACGTTAGCGAAGTACCGAAGATGGCTACAGAATTGTACAAAGAATCACTCTTTGTGCCGTTCATCACAAAGTGAGTTTTTCTCGATGATAAATCGTAATTGAGATCATAACTAAATGATACAAATTTTATATACGGTTCATAGATAAAAAAAATGTCCATTGCTTTATATTAAATTTAATGAAATTGAAAATTGGTCGATAAACGACATAAATCGGTGTTTATCATCGACTTGCTATAACTAATCGAATGATTTCTTACTTGTTTGCGCAGCTTTGTTATTTACACTAAGAGGATGGATCTGATCGAAGCCACTCTGCGAATCCTGTGTATGACCGACGGCAAGGAATGCATACACACACTGGAAAAACAAGAAGAATTTCTTGAAATCGTTAAGAGTCGTGACGTTGAGGTAAGCTTTGGCCACCCTCATTTTTACAATACGCGGTATCACCGAGTGGTGTCCCCGACCTGTCTCACTAAGAAGCTTTTAAGCTTGACCCTAATCCTCATTGTTCTCTTTTTATGCTTTCTTACAGGCTCTGGATGGAAAAGATCTTTACATCGAATTCAGCGGAAATTTAGTTCCTGTAACAAAATCAGGCGTCCAGCTGAAGTTCACCTTCAAGGCTTTCCGCCAGAACAGACTGTCGTTCCATGTCAAAGTCCGCGATCCACTACTTGATCCAGTGGCGAGAATGATGTTCATGCGAGATCCGAAAGTTGCCAAAGGCGAGCCATCTCAGCAACCCATTTGTGTTCTCAATATCGTTCTTCCCGACAGCACCGTCTCCAGTGAACCTGAGAAGAAGCTCAATGGTATGTTCGGCTTTCACCGTTCACTCTATCAATAAGAATCTGTGTTGTGAGGAATTGCTTTTCATATGTTAAGGATGCATCACACATACAATCCCAATGAAAAGTTTAATTTTATAAAAATGTCAGTACCGCGATATGATTAAAATTTTTAAAAAAATAAATTATTTTAAAAAATCAGAAAACCTTTCGTTTTCTCCTTGTAAATGAATTGCTTGATTTTTACATACTCATATAAATTTTTTTGGGAATTTTCTATATTTAATTTTTTTCTTTTCTATTTAATTTTTTTCTATTATTATGCGAAAGGGAATGTTCTTGGCACCTTTAACTCAGTCGATTTTTACATCATTAGGAATTTTCACTAAATCTCAGTTTGGGCTGGGAATGTACGTGTGATGCATCCTTAAATCCCATAGACGGTTAAATGATATGATTCAATATTGAAGCTGGAAGATCGAAATAGTTCAATCGTTGCAATGGAATAATTCTTATATTATCGATATAACGTGTTTTTAAAATTGTTTTTACAGAATACGAGGATTCCAACATCACCGGAGGAAAAATGGAACGTTTCAAATCGTCGTACACGAAGGAGGAGGGAGAAAAGGGCGATAAGCCGAAACCCTCGTCACCTTCGGAACCTAAATTCATAACCGATATTTTGCAAAAAGAGCAGACAGGTACGTCACACGAAAAACAAATAATAGTTCTATGCTATCAAGAATCTTCAGATAAATCAGTTGTTTTTTTTTTGCGAATGGTGGTGCAAGGTGCAAAAAGAAAGCTATCGGGAGTGACAAAAAAGTTGCCGAAAAAAAGACAATAAACGACAAATTTCCGCAAATCAGTGCACGCGAACGACTCAAACGCTATTCAAGGGGACGAGACGATCCTATTAAGCAGATTAGACGTGGCTTCCTTAACTCAATTACAGCTAACAGCATTAACGAATTCTCGCACGGTTGCGACCCCTTAGTCAGACGCTAACCGTCATTCGAGTAGAGCGCGTCATTTTTTTCCGTAAAATAATATCATACAAGTTACTCGCGTCGAGTACAGGAATACCTATCAGAACGTGAGTGACGATAAATTTTTATCATCCTTCCTATTTTAATATTCGTTCCGAAGTCTCAGGCTCGAAACAATGTATCATTTCTTCAATTTTTCGTTGCAGGTATTTTTTAAAAGTCTTTTTGTTTCTAATAATCTAATAATCTCCGAGCTTAAAGAATAGATAGAGAAACCATAGACGATTAAAAAAAAAACGAAAAAAATTGAACCATGGACAATCAGGAAGGAAAGATTGAGGGAAGTGGAGAAAGTTTGGACAAACTGGATGCGGTCAAGCAGATAAAATGCCAGGTGGGCTCGGGCATGGAGGAGCCGAAGAGTCCGAGCCGCGATTGCGGCAGTCCCTCGAAAACGCGAAACGACGGCTCGACGGGAACGAAAACGAAGCGCAAATCGCGCTCCACCCGGAGGCGCTTGAACGCTATGATGAACAACACGTCGCTGCACTTCTCCGACACGGACTCCGAGGGCGAGCTGACGCTGATAAATTCTCAAGTACGAGCGCTGAGTCCGAACAAGAGTCCGAAGAGAGTCGTGCAAAATTCGGAAAATCCAACGATATCCGTTACCCTGGAGGGTGGCGAGGCGGCGGCCAACAACTGCGAGGATCTTCTGTGCCAGACCTTCGGTGGATTTCCGACGCGCTCGAGACGCAACAGTTTCGTCGACAACGTCACGGACGTCGATGAAATTTACACGAGCGAACCGGAGAACGAGACGAGCGTCAAATTGGATCGGAAGGCTCTCGGGGTGACGGAGAATTCGTATCAGGGCGATACGGACTACGAGGATCTGTCGAACGACGAGGGTGACGAGCCGACTCCGATTTACGTCGTCGCGCGGGGCGACATACTCTGCGACTTTACCGGCGGTACGATAACGACGAAGGAGGGCGACGGGCCGTTCTCCATCGAAGTACGAAACCAAATGTCCTTCGACGTCCCGTCCGACGCCAACGAATTTTCGGACGCGCCGGACATCGTTATAATGCCGACGACCGACAGCGAGGACATGGACGCCTCGGACGAGGAAGACGTTCAGGAGGGCGCTTGCGGCCAGCGCGAAATGCTCGAGGACTTCGATCTGCTGGCGGGATCGCAGATCGTCATGAAGAATATCAATAAGATGGAGAATTCGTTGAGCGCGAAGGACACGTCGGACCTCGACCTGAGCGACTGCCACACCGACATCGAGGACGTCGATTGAAATAAATTTTCACGAGTCGACGCGGTTTACGTAAAAAAAAAATAATAACGAATACGCTCGAGCTTTCTTTTTGCACCGTGCGCCAACCACGATTCGCCCCGATTGGAAATTATCACCGAGTGTACTGTTGACACGTTGATTGAGCGTACCGAATAATCTCGCTAAAATTGCTTGTTTGTCTATATTTTATCACTGGCGTTTGTTTCGACTACAAGTTGCACGTTCACTGTCGCGCGAAGTATGAGTTTTCAATGTTCGTTCCGCATGTTGAACTTTCCGAGATCTGAGCTTTACTATTTGGTCATTCGTTTTTTTGTAAAAAAAAAATTGGAAAAAAAGAATTGTCTTCGAACGATATAAATTTTTGTTTTCGATTAAATTTCGTCAACCATCCGAATCTTCTATTGTTAGCAACTTTCTTTGTTCAGAAGAGAGGAAATTTATGAAACTTTCTTGATGTTACTTGCAGACAGAAATGGCGTCCTCAACATTATCATAGACAACCAAATGGGATATTAGAAAAATCAAAAGAAAATTAAAAACGAACAAAAAGTTCATTAAATAAACGATATACACGTCCACAAGCTATCTAAAATTTTAATCAATATAAAAAAAAAACATCGATTCGCGAGAATCGTTTTGACTGTAATCACGCTTAGAACGCCAATTGTTGTGTACAAATCAAAACAAAATATCTAAACATAAATATTTATCGAGATTGTGTTAACTCTAATTAATGTGCTATATATTTTATTGACGTTGAAACAATTTTCGTGAGTCTATTGAAGAAATATATATATATATTAAATGTAAAACAACAACAAAAAACAAAAATATGTATAACTACATTACGTCCCAATAAAAACAATAATAATATGAGCATAATTCTTGGTTGTTCTAGATGCCGCTACTATCCACGAATCCTTTGCACAAAAAGCGGCTTGTCCCCTAGAATCTGTAGATGCTAGTTATCCCAGTAACGTAAGCGTCCAGGACGAGCTGTCGCCGACGAACGAGAAGCAGACATACACGGAGAAGAGGAAATTCTGGGAGGACATAACGAGGAAGAGAGAAAATTATCAGCGTTCGGAGTCGGAATTGTCGAGAACATCGCAGCTGACCGTCAACGAGAGCGACAGTGAATTTTGCATCCAGAACATCGTCTCCGAGGAGGAAACGGCCGAGGCGGTCGTGCCAGGAAGATCGGAGACGATGGAGGACCTGAACATTCCCGACATATCGGAGTGTTCGGTCGCCGAGAAGGCTCACTACTTCGAGGAGCAGATCCAGAAGGAGTTGTCGACCTCGAGACCGACCTCGAAACTGATAACTCAGGAATCGACGAAGGAAAAAGATCCGTCGGCGCCGAGAGTCCCGAGCAAGGTCGCCTCGGAGTTATCGTCGGAGAAGTCCGAGAGGACCGAGGAGGAGGCGATCGATCGCAAAGTCGACAAGGAGGATTGGAACTTGGCGGAGTCGCTGAAGACGGAGAAAATTTCGACGCTCGGCGACGAGAGGCTGGAGAAGACGACAGGGACGGAGAGCGAGAGGAGAGTCAAGGGCGACGTCGTAGAGATTCGCGACTCGGTGACGACGACGACCGTCGAGCGGATCGAACACGAGAGCGAGACATCGAAGAGAGTTCTGGTGGAAAAAACTGAGACGACGAGGACGGAGCTGATCGGCGAATCGGTCGAGGAGAAGAAGTCTGAGAATATCGAAGAGGGAACATCGTCGATGGAAAAGAAAGCTCCGGTTACCGAGGAGGCGAAGAAGAGGCAGCCGGAAAAAAGTAAAATACCCTCGAAGATTCCCGAGACGAAGAGACACGCGGCTCAGGATTTGGAGGCTCATGGTAAGGTCTGCGCGGGATTTTTACACCACGAGACGAAGATTGGTCGCGAGGAGCCGACGAGCGAGGCTCTCGGTAGTGAAAGAGACTTCCCGGAGCGCGAGAGCCAGAAAGAGACCGAAACGAGAAAGCGCGACGATGCACCGGAGAAGGTGGACCAGGTTTGTCGACCGGAGGCGAAAATTCCCACTCCACCGGTCGTCCCGGAGGGAAAGCCGCAGAAGGAAGATCAGCAGCCGTCGATGATACCGCGTAAGATCAGGACGGAAGCCTCGACCAAACCGGAAGCGAAGAGAGCGCCGCTGGACGAGGCCAAGCAATCCTCGGCCGAGCCGCGACCGGGCCTCGGGGAAGACTCGCCGGTCGTCGACCAGGAAGTCCTCACGCCCGAGGACAAGGAATCCACGAGTCCCTCCGAGAAGGTCACCCTGAAGATGCAGGAGGAGGCGAAGCAGTCGAAGAAGGAATCGCGAATTCCGATCTCAGCGGCGAAGGCCGAGAAGGAGAAGAAACCCAAGGAAGACGCTGTGAGCAAGATTCCGGCCTCGCCGACCGACCGGTCGCCGACGACGCTGTCGCGGTCGCCCTCGGCGAGCGAGGGCGCGACCTCGCCGAAGAGGGAATTCGAGTCGCGAATCCCGAAGCGCTCGGCGATTCCGAAAGCGCCTGAGAAAGAGGCGAAGGAGTCGCCGACGATCTCCGAGACGGTGACGGAGACGAGGACGACCGAGGAACTCTCGTCCCAGCACTACCAGAAGCACACCTCCGAGACTAAGACGAAGACGTTCAGCAAGACGTTCGTCGGTCAGCCGAAGGACGCTGCGAAAATTTTGGAGGAGGCTGAGACGAAGATCGAGAGGGATTCCTCGGTGGTGAGTTCGAAGTTCGATCACAGGGCGTCGACGGAAATGAAGGAAGTCTTGTCGGAGGCCGCGGGCGCTCCGGAGAAATTCCTAAAGCACGAGGAAAGCGAGCACAAGCGGGAGGAGAAGCTGGCGGAGTCGACGGTGACGAGGGCGACGCCCCAGGAAGTCGCCCAGGAGCGCTCGCTGGAGTCTCTGAAGTTGGACGTCACCGTCGCTCAGGAGATATCGATGAGTCTGAAGGACGGCAAGGAGAGCGTCGAGGCTGCGGCGGCGCAGTTTAATCAGCTGGAGAAAGAGGCGCAGCGATTGGCCTCGTTGACGGACCGGGACGGTACCGTCGTGGAAGCGACGGAGGAGAGCAGCGTTAAGGAGCGAGAAATCGAGGCTGCGTTGACAATCGAGCGAGACGACGGAGAAGGGCCGTTGGATCTGGAAGAGGCGATGAAGCGAGCCACGACGAGGGAGAGACAATTCGAGGAGAGCGTCGTTTCCGAGGTGAAGACTGTTCTTCCTTCGGAACTCGAGTCCCAAGAATTTTCAGCGGGAAGGGAAAGGGTGGAGAAAACTGGAACGAAGTCCTTCGTGCCAGAAACTCTGGAGGAGAGCGTCGTTTCTGAAGTGAAGACTCTTCTTCCTTCGGAACTCGAGTCGCAAGAATTTTCAGCGGGAAGGGAAAGGGTGCAGAAAACTGGAACTGAGTCCTTCGTGCCCGAAACTCTGGAGTCGAGGGTGACTTCCAAGGTGGAGGGTATTTTTCCTTCAGAAATGGAGCCCCAAGAATTTTCATCGAGAACGATAATAGTGAAGAAAACTGGATCGGAGTCCTTCGTGCCCGAAACTCTGGAGCCGAGCGTGATTTCCAAGGTGGAGAGCATTCTTCCTTCAGAACTGGAGCCCCAAGAATTTTCATCGAGAACGATAATAGTGAAGAAAACTGGATCAGAGTCCTTCGTGCCCGAAACTCTGGAGTCGAGAGTGATTTCCGAGGTGAAGACTATTCTTCCTTCGGAACTCGAGTCCCAAGAATATTCAACGAGAACGATAATAGTGAAGAAAACTATAACCGAGTCCTTCGCGCCAGAAACTCTTGAGTCGACCATGATTTCCGAAGTGAAGAATATTCTTCCTTCGGAACTCGAGTTCCAAGAACTTTCATCGAGAACGGAAACGGTGCAGAAAACTGGCACGGAGTCCGTCGTGCCCGAAACTCCGGAGTCGAGCGTGATTTACGAAACGAAGACTATTCTTCCTTCGCAACTCGAGTCCCAAGGATTTTCAACGAGAACGATAATAGTGAAGAAAACTGGATCAGAGACCTTCGTGCCCGAAACTCTTGACTCGAGCCTGATTTCCGATTTGAAAACTATTCTCCCTTCGGAACTCGAGTCCCAAGAATTTTCGCCAAGAACCATAACAGTGCAGAAAACTGTATCAGAGAGCATCGTGCCCGAAACTCTCGACTCGAGCCTGATGTCCGATTTGAAAACTATTCTTCCTTCGGACCTCGAGTCCCAAGAATTTCCATCGAGAACGATAATAGTAAAGACGACTAGAACCGAGTCCATCGTGCCCGAAACTCTTGAGCCGACCGTAATCTCCGAAGTGAAGACTATTCTTCCTTCGGACCTCGAGTCCCCAGAATTTCCATCGAGAACCGAAACGGCGCAGAAAACCGAAACCGAAACCATCGTCCCCGAAACTCTGGAGCCGACCGTAATTTCCGAAGTGAAGTCTATTCTTCCTTCGGACCTCGAGTCCCCAGAATTTCCATCGGGAACCGAAACGGCTGAGAAAACCGTGACCGAGCCCATCGTCCCCGAAGCTCTAGAGGACCCGGAAGATCGGACGACGAAAGAGGTGGAGGCGCGTAGCATAGCGGAGACGATAATCCAGTCGATCCAGACGGAGATCGCGAAGCGATCGGCGAGTCTGGAGGGCATAAAGCAGGTGGACATTTCGGACAGCGACAGCAAGGACTACTCCGAGAACACGATGGACATGGACACGAGGGAGTCCGAGGTGCTCCACGATCGGATGGCGGAAAACATGATGAAGAAATTCGAGGACATAATGGAGCGTCGTTCGCGGAGTCACTCGCAGGTGCTGGACGAGAACGAGATGTTGCCGGAGCGTCTGCGAAGCGTGGTGGCGACCCACGACGAGAATCTCGAGAAGGTATCGAATCGGGGCAGCATAAGCGTGAGCGAGGATCTGACGAAGGACGAGGAGTCGACGCCGCAGGACAGGGAGGGGAGTTTTCCGTCGTCGTCGTCGCAGCCGAAGCTGCTGGACCGCGACATAACGATGAGTCCGAGCAGCATCTCCGACCAGATCGACCTGGACGAGTCGATGGAGTCGGAAAAATCGGCGATCGTCGAGTCGGCGAGGCACGGGGTGGAGAAGAGTTCCTTGCCGGAAGTCGTGGACGGAAAGCTCGGAGCTGAAATTTCCCGACCGGGCGCCGAGGAGACTCCCGAGCCGGAAGTCGTCCATCAATCTCGTCAGGATTCGATCGACGTGCCGTCGCTCGACATCGACGATCCGCGCAGCCTGGGACACCAGGAACTCACCGGCGACTCGTCGTCCTCCAGGGAACCCGTGGAATTCTCGTCGATCCACGAGAGTCCGGCCATCGAGTCGCTCGACAAGATCTGCCTCGATCGCGACATAACCGTGAGTCCGAGCACGGTGTCGGAGGACACTAACATTGATTTTTCTCTGGTTCAGGACAGGGTCGGAGATCGGGGTGAGAAGCTCGCCGACCTCGTCATGAAGGGCATCACCGCTGACATCGAGGGGCCGCCCGTTATCTCGCCGAGGCTGAGGCTCAAAGAGCTGGAGATAAAGCCCGTGAACTGGATGATCGGCGACGAGAAGATCGAAGTCTCGGAGCCTCTCCAGCCGTCCCAGGCGTTCGACAAGGAACTCGAGGAGTATCAGTCGTCGATCGTGAGGCAGAAGAGCGAGACCTTGTCGCGCGATGGCTCGGCGGATTTCGAGCAAGAGTCCGGGACGAGGTCGTCCGAGGACGTGAGTGCCATCGACTCCGTCAAGGAGAGCTTCGTTCAGGAGGGCACGCGAACACCGGCCTCGACGAAGTCATCGAAATTCACCGTTGTTCCAGTGAGCGAGGTCGACTTCGAGAGCGAGCTGGTGGAAAATCGGCTGGACATCAGCTGCCAGGAATTGGTGGATACCTTGCAGAGGGAATACGAGGCCAAGACTCCGACCGCCGATGGCAAACCTGAGAGATCGAGGTACACTTTCGAAACTGCGACTCAAGGGATGTCGAAGGAGACGCCGGATTTTTCTGTGCACACGGAACGGATTTCGGACAGCTCGGGGGCGATCGATGCGGGACTTCCGGCTACCGGAGACGTCTTCATCGAGGTGCCGAGGTTTCCGGCGCGAGAGGAGACTCGGGATGATACGGTAATTTCTGAGACTCTGCCGTTTGATGATGGAAAGAAATTGGATGTTCAGGAATCTTCAGCCGGGCTGAAAAGGGCATCAGTGGTGGAAGAAGAAATGGGCACAGTTCCCATTTCTTCGTTCGTTGAGTCGAAAATTTCTGGCGACGTTGAAGGCGCGTTGGAGGTCAAGGAAAGGGACACTTTAGAAATCGGTAAAGAAACGTTGAAAATTTCGGACAACGTCGAAAGTGAATTAGAGGTAAAAGAAAGGGATGCATCTGAAATCGTTGAACAAGCGTCCAAAATTTCAGAGGCCCTCAAAACGGAAGTTGAAGTGAAAGTGAAGGGTGCGTCTGAAATCGACAAAGAAACCCCGCAAATTTCAGCCGACATCAAAACCGAACTGGAGGCAAAAGAAAAAGATGCATCTGGAGTCGTCAAAGAAGTCCCAAAAATTTCAGCCGACATCAAAACCGAACTGGAGGTGAAAGAAAAAGATGCATCTGAAATCATCAAAGAAGCTCCAAAAATTTCCGCCGACATCAAAACCGAACTGGAGGTAAAAGAAAAAGATGCATCTGAAATCGTCAAAGAAGTCCCGAAAATTTCAGCTGACATCAAAACTGAAGTGGAGGTAAAAGAAGAAGATGCATCTGAAATCGTCGAAGAAGTCCCGAAAATTTCAGCTGACATCAAAACTGAAGTGGAGGTAAAAGAAGAAGATGCATCTGAAATCATCAAAGAAGTTCCTAAAACTTCAGCTGACATCAAAACCGAACAGGAGGTAAAAGAAAAGGATGCATCTGAAGACGTCAAAGAAGTTCCAAAAATTTCAGCGGACATCAAAACCGAACTGGAGGTAAAAGAAAAAGATACATCTGAAGTCCCGAAAATTTCAGCGGACATCAAAACCGAACTGGAGGCAAAAGAAAAAGATGCATCTGAAGTCGTCAAAGAAGTCCCAAAAATTTCAGCGGACATAAAAACCGAACTGGAGGCAAAAGAGAAGGATTCGCCTAAATCAGTAAAAATTCCGTCGAAGATATCCGGCGAAACGAAGAGCGACGTTACGCTGAAAGGCTTGAAGCAGACGTCGCCGAGTAAATCAACGAAATCTTCCCTCGACGAGTCAAAGCATCAGGATAAGTCAGGGTCACCCTCACATCCAGCCGACACCAGTGCCTTTAAACTGAAGAAGGAGGACCTGCCGAGCGTCGACCTGAGCGCGCGCTACGCGATAACGGTCCTCGACCAGGTGGTGAAAAAAGAAATCGCCGAAGTCAAGGAATCCCTCGAAGCAGCGAAACAGGACCTGATAGAGGAACTTAACGAGAACAGCGAGACGGTTTTCCAGATCAAGGAATCGCCCTCGGAATTTCAGTTCAAGCTAGAGCCAGAGACCATCCCGAACGATCTGCCCTTCCTCTACAAAGCTCCCTCGTTCGAGCAGGTGGTCGACCAGGAAGCAGCCCAGCCGGCACCCGAAGGATCTCCAATCGCCAAGCCAAGAAGAAGCGAAACTTCAACCACCGGAGAACAGAAGGAGATTTCCATCAGCGACAAGTCAGAAGAAGAAACGATACAAACAGCGAAAAGCTCCGAAGAGAAGTCGTCCTCAGAGCCGACGGATTCCCGTACGAACATAAAGATAATCCAGACGAAGGAGTCCGAAAAACCAAAAAAGACCGTCCACAAAGACAGTGGGGACTTCAGCGCCGAGGAGTCGTATTCGCACTCGATGCCGGTAGCAGCGAGTAGGTCGAGTTCGGACGTCGACGCCAAGGAGGAGAGTGTCTCCTTGCTGGCTCCCCAGCCAGCGCCGAGAAGACGTCAGAAGCCCGCCAGAGCCTCGAGAAAAGTCACCTCGGAGAGCGACGCAGGTTCGAGTTCCGGAGACTCGAGTAACTATCAGTCCTGCGACTACGAGATCGGCAGCGGAAGTAGGCCGAGTTCGTCGGACATCGAGGCTCTGCAGTCGACGCTGCCATCGGGCACGGTCTCGGAGTACGAGACCGCTCTGATGTCCATCGAGCATTCCTCAGCCTCGAGGCCGACGTCCCAGGAGTACCAGAGCGCCGCGAGCACTCTGAGTTCCAGGGAGTCGATGAAGTCGCTGAATTCCCTGAGCTCAGGACACTTGGGAAGTATCGACAGCACCGGCGAGCTCTCCGAGACCCTCGTAGCTTCCGAGGCCGAGGACGACGAGGACAAGGACCACATAGACGAGAATCTGGACTGCGCCCTCGACGAGGACCGAGCGGCCAAAGGCTCGGACTCGTCCGGCAGCGAAATGCAGATGGAGGACGCCTTCGACAAGATCGACGACGGTCTGCCCTGCAGGATGAAGCGATCGTCGGAGATGATCTTCCAGCAGATCGTCGACGAGGCCGCCGGGGACGAAGGAGGCCTCGACGAGGAACTCGGACCCGACGAGGAGACGAGGTTCGACGAGTCCACCACGGAGCAGCTGCCGAGCGACACGCTCGCCGAGGACGAGGAGGCCTTCAGGACCGACTCGATATTCATGAGCACGGATCTGACGAGCGAGGCTTACGACAAGAGTCTCTCGTCGATGGAGTCGAAGACTGACGTGCCTGAGGGTCAGGTCGAGGGACGCCCGGGAACGGGGGAGTTTCAGGGCGACGCGCCCTTCCTGGACACCCACTTGGAGGCCGAGGAGGAGGCTGAGGAGGACTCCGAGGTCCGGGGGGATTCCGACGAGGAGGCCGAGGGCGAAACGAATTTGGGTGAATCGGCGAACGCCGACGAATTCATGAAGGTCACGCAATCCGCGGTTGGCGAGCTGTTGCACCAGGCCAGCACGACGTCCTCGACGTCCGGGGCTATGTCGTTCGAGACCGTCATCGATAAGGATCAGAAGATCGACCGTCACTCGCCGGACAGCGACTCGTTCGAGCTCGTCGACAAGCCCGACATAATAGACGACTTCGTCGTCATCGAGGAGGTCGGCAGGGAGGCCGAGGAGTTCGACTCCGAGGGGAAGAGCATAAGCATCGGAGCGACTTCCTACACGAGCACGAAGAAGTACGACCGGGAAGTCGAGAATCTCATAACCGAGAGCAAGGAGGACTCGCAGGTGTCGACGAGTCAGGCGGCGAGGAACAACGACCTCTTCGAGTTCGAGTCCGAGGAGAGTCCGCCCCAGGCGTCGAACGACGATCAGTACTCGCAGTCGTTGTCGGACGTAGAGAATTTCGAGGGCAGCAAGAAGTGGATGGAGATGCAGTTTCCCAACGACGCGCGAGCCTACGACCTCGAGTACGACCGCGGGAGGCTCGAGGACATCAAGGAGGAGGAGATCACGGACTTCGAGGCCGGCAGCAGCAGATTCGGCAGTCTGGGAAGTCACAAGGGCTCGATCGGCAGCGTGGGCAGTCTTCGGGGTAGCTTCGGCAGCACGACCGAGTACGACGTTCTCGCCGGTAAAAAATGTTTCTCCAAGCCCACCGAGCACGACAACATATCGTTGAGCTCGCTGCAGGAGTTCGAGCATCTCGAGAGCGCGGTCGCGATGGAAAATTCCAGGAAGCTTCAGTGCGGCTCGCAGGAATCCGTCAACAACGGTAGTCTTCCAAGGCGTTACATTACCAGCCGTTCGGGACACGGCGACGACGTTTCACTCTCGTCGCTGAAGGACTTCGAGGGATTGGAGTCGATATGCAGGGAGGCTCATCTCATAGAGCTGCGGGCCAGGGAGGAGGAGGATCTCCTCGATCACGAGAGCCCCGAGAATAGATATAAGTTAGAGAATTTGCCGAGGCCCAAGGTCGCCGAGCCCGTCAGCGCCGCCGGCTCCTTCAATCCCAGCACCTCCGGCTCCGACGACTACGAGAAGAGGATAATGGAGATCGACGAGATCATTCGCATCGCTCAGGCCAACGTCGAGAAATTCGACCGGCAGGACGACACCACCGAGGATATATCGCAGATCGAGATCACCGCCGATGCCGAGAGGATCGAGGCTGTTCCTGTCTTGCCGACCATTCCCGCCGAGAGCGACGATCCTCAGCATCCGGTCAGGGACTCCAATGTCATGGAGACCAGCACCGACTCCCTGGAACTCGAGGAGAACGTCGACAAGAAATACAATCCACTGTGCAGAAGCTCCGACTCACTGGAGATGAAGACCACCATCGACTATCCGTCTCTGAGCTCCGACTCTTTGAACAACGTCCGCGACACCAGAGAACCCACCGTCGATCCCAACGCCGATCAATTCAACAGCGGCAGACGCATATCTTCGGACTCCCTGGAAATGCCACTCCTCGAACAACACGATCCCGACTCACACGAGAAAAGCTCCGAGAGCCACGGCAGCTATCACGTCAAAGGATCTTTCGACGACTCCGTCGAACAGACGTCGACGACCGATACCAAAATTACGAACAATGGCAAGACCAGGTCACCCTCGACGAGCGATACGTAAAAAATAACAGGTGGGTTGCTGATTTTTTCTTCGTATTTTTTTTGTTTTTTTTTTTTTCGTAAAAGGTGAATCGGTCGTTCGCGTTGAAAAAAGTTGAAAATCGAACATTTTGTATCGCTTCCTCATAAAAGTTGAAATTTTCATACACAGGGTTTCCAGTGAAAAACGGATTGGAAAGGGGTAGCCTTGGAATTTTAGATGATTTAGTGACAATCCTAAAATATCCATTATATAGAAGAAGCTTTGCGAATAAAGAAACATTATGAGAAAGTTATATGAACATTTTTATTTTCAACTTTAGTAAGGAAGCGATATGAAAATTTCAATTTTCAACTTTTGTTCTACTTAACGTGTATTAATTTACAAAAAAAAAATTTTGTTCGCAGGATTTGCACATCAGTGATGGTGATTATTGCGAGAAAGCTATTGTGTGGTATGTAATTCGGGAAGCAACGGCGGCTTTTGTGTGTGAAGCGAAGCTTTGATACGACGGCGATACCGGTGCGGGCTTGTGCATTGTGGACAAAAAATAGGATATTTATTAACGAAACTTATACTTTAGTAATTGTCGGTTTCGTTTTCTTTTTTATCGACGGCGGTAACAATCGCTGCGAAGCATCATAACGATATTACTATGTGCTTGGAACAAATCATGAATAGTTACGAAAATTGAGAATATAAAAATTGTTGGCGCAAATGAAGTTAGGTGGAATGAAAGTGGCTCGTCTGTTTTAAGCATTATATCCTATTCTGGTATATTATATATACATAGATATAACGAATATTGGTGTGTTTATAATAGGAAAATATCGTCGCAAATTATCTTGCTTAATTGTTTTACACTTTTTACCAAGCATTATTACGTTGCATTTGTATATTTATATTTTAAAGAAACGATTAATATGTTCAATTTGTATTATAATATAAACAGCGTTGTATTAAAAGTGGCATGTTTTTCGTAAACATTCCAACATTGATACGCCTCTTTTTGACGATGAATGACGGAGCCGAATGATAAAACGACGTTGATAAAGAGCAAAGCGAACTCAACTCATTTCTATCTAATACATGAAATGGAGCAAAAAAAGAAAAGAAAAAAACATGACGACATTATTGATGAGTACATTTTGGCGATTCCGATCCTTTCACTATTCCCGAATTTTTTTTTTTGCACGTCGCTCGATATAATGTACTTTGCGTGTTTCAAGTACGTTTGGTAAATTTTTATTTTCTTTGTCATTAAATAGCAGGTTGTAGTGGGCATGAATTTTACAAACCCGAAATTTAGATTTCCGGAGATCTACCGGAAATCCAGATTGAAAATCTCATTTTTCGACCGGAAGTGACGTCATACCGGAAATACGTGATTCCGATTTGAAAACCGGATTTTTCTACCGGACGTAATGTATTTCCGGTTTGAAAATCACATCTTTCGACCGGAAGTGACATCATACCGAGTACGTTGCTTCTTGTTTGAAAAACTCATTCCTCGACCGGAAGTGACGAATTTCCGATCGAAAAATGAATCTTTTATATACAACGACGATCGTGCATGATGCTGTGCACATCATTGCAGTTCACATTATTATGCACAACTCACCGAGACCCACAGAATATTACCAGAATAGTATAATAGGGGAATAGTTTTTAGGGCCTGGAATGGAAGATCCTTGGGGATTTGGAGTAATCAGGTCCTGGGGGGTCCCTAGGGAAACCTCTTGGATTCTTGAAAATCGGAAAAAACAAATAAACAAACAAACAACTGACTTTCCAAAATATATGTACGATAGAATTCTCAGGGAAATCAAGTTATTCGATACGACAGTTCTCATCTACGATTCCGAGCGCTATACATTAATTTTGTACATCTGATAATAAAAGTTAAATATTATCTGAATCCGTTATAGCGACAGCGCTTCCTCGAACTGGAGCAGGAACATCGTGACCCCTCGATTATAGCCTCTTTATGTAAACGTTATAGAACAATACTTATTTTGCACGGTGTTATCTCGCGCGACCTTTAAACGCAATATGCGATTGCGTCGATCTACGCATTTCCACTGCGGGAGGTCGAGAGAACACGAAAAAGCATCCTCGATCGGTAGAATGAATTATTTTAAAAATACTAGTTTTATTTTTTTTTTTTTGTTATTATTATTAAATATTACTTAGGAATATGTTTCTGTATAAAGCTAAAATTTCACCGATTCACGCACACTATAAATATGTCATCGAAAAACAATCGACCGGTTAACGCACAGTGCGGTTACGTGGTTTTTAGCAACCCGTACGATTGCACGTCTTAAATATCTTCAATAAGTAGACGAATTATTTTTTAGAAAAATGTAGTATTCTTTTTTTATTAATATTAAATATTACTTAAGAATATGTTTCTGTTAAGCTACAATCTCATCGATTCACACACGCTGTAAATACGCTGTCGAAAAAAAAATCGACGGGGTTAACGTTTACTACGGTTACATGGTTTTTCGCAACTCGTACGATTTCACGTCTTAAATATCTTCAATAAGTAGAACGAATTATTGAGAAAAAAATTAACAATTTTTTTTATTAATATTAATTATTACTCAGGAATATGTGTCTGCTAAGCTAAAATCTCACCGACTCACACACGCTATAAATATGCCGCCGAAAAACAATCGACAGGGTTAACGCTTACTGCGGTTACGTGGATTTTCGCATCCCGTACGATTTCACGACTCAAATATCTTCGATAAGTAGAACGAATTATTTTTAAAAAATCATCAATTTTTTAAATATTAATATTAACTATAACTCAGGGGGTGAGCGTGGCCGAGTGGTCTCGGCGCGCGCTTCACACGCAGTAGGCCCGGGTTCGATTCCCGGCAAGCACCAAGAATTTTCTGTGGTGTTTTT
>JAPYZD010000753.1:0-31189 GCA_030522725.1 Ichneumoninae sp. B BG-2022a
CTTTACAATTCAGCGTATGTACGGGGTGCCCGAGCACCGTTTCGGCCCTGGCCTGGAGCTGCTTCGCTGCTAGCTCCCGCTGCTAGCTTCAGCTACATGTCGCCGAGTCAATCGTCCGTCGCGCGGTTACGCAACTAGACTCGCGAGGCGTTTCCAACTGACTTTTGTACGGCTTAATTAATCACGTACGAAAATTATTATCGCGTGCTCTTCGATCCAGGATAATTCCTGGCCCTCCGTTCCGCGTCGCTAGAACTCAAAGAGCCTCGAGGATGAAATGACTAACCGCGACGTACAACACGATCCCGACTCTGAACCCGCGAGCGTGGCAATGTGGAGGGAAAAAAAAAACCGCTCGATCCTACGCCTCTTCGTTGCAAATGCAAAAGTTCGTTGCGTAACGGTTAGGCCTGTACGGAGTTCGCAGCGGTGGCTGCCGACGGCGGATGAACATATAATAAGACTGTGTTCTGTATTATAGAGGAGAGCATCTGGACGGCGCGTAGTCCCCCGAAACGAACGCGACTGCCGTTATTTTTAGATGAGTTTAGGTATTTGGGCGGCCCGCTTAGAGACAATCGGGCGGCGACCGAGTGCGCCAATCGGTGCCACAGATGTCGACTTGTGCACCGAAAAATCCCGTTTCTCGGAGCTTCCCAGAGTCAAACAGAATCGTTCGCGGTCAGTACTTGGATGGGTGACCGCCTAGCCGTGCACTTCCTGTCGTTCCCGGCGACGGTCTGACAACTGTCCGACGACGGTTTTAGCGACGTTGGTTCGGCCCGTTCGAGTATTTTGTCGAGCGACGCTCATTGACGTCCTCAAACTGTCTGACAACGTTCTCGTTGTTTTTGAAAAATCGCAATCGTCGTGACGACTGTTTTGCAACGTTAATTCGATTTCTTTATTTTTCACCACGACGGACGAATCGAAAAATAGAATAAGTGTTGCGAAACAGTTTTCATGACGTTTGCGATGTATTCAGAATCTACAAAATTGTCGTCAGGCTGTTTGCAAGCAAACGACGTCGCTTGACCGAATATTCGAATGGGAAAAGCGGGAGGTCGAATTCCGAGAAATGTCAAGATACAGTTTTCTGCATTTTCCTGCGCCCTCGTCCAAGTGCAATACAGTGAGAGGAGATGTAATGATCGAGCGGAGAGTTTGAGGACCTGTAGATATTAGTATTGCAGATGGACGGACGAAGTATCGAAGAGAGAAAACATATGTCGATCAGCATTCGAACCCGGATTAATCGGTTACTGAGTAAGAGCACTAACCACTGCGCTAATGTCACCTACGTATTTCTGTCATTCGAATCATCCTCTTGTATGCAATGCAGGGTCGTTACAGCGGTAACAGCGACCGCAGTCGCGAACTTTACAAGCGAAGAATTAGAAACATTGGCGAGAACAGTGGCTAGATGGCTGACAGAAACCAAAAGCCTTTGAAAAAAAATCGATGCTCGGACAAAGGAGAAATCTCCGGCGGAGCGCGACGACTCACTCTCGACGACGGCGTGCAGATGTTGCAGCAGTGGTAGAGAAACGGCGTTGCCTCGACGAAAGTCGGTGCCAGAAGCTCGGACTCCTTGATCTTGAAGAGGGAACTCTCACGAACTTTTCTGGCCTGCTCTCTGCTCTGTATTCGTTTCCTCTGGACCTGCTGACCCGCTCGACGGAGACCTGAAACGCGTTTCGGCCGAATTGAAGCGTCTCACTTGGCGAATCGGCTTAATCGACACAGCTCTCTTTCTTACCGTCGAGAGAAAGTCTGGGCGTGCTTGGCTCCGGATTGCGGGTTACGTCCGTCCGGGATTCCCATTTCGCGTAGACCTCCTGTAGGCGTGTAGAGAGCACGTCCACCATGTTATTTCCCCTGAAACACACGTTCATTATTGTAGCTATTCCAAACATCCGTGTATTATATGGTTTGTGAAAATCGCAAAAAAGAAAAAAATTCCAGTGCTATTGGCTAATTCCTTCCTATTGTGTCTAAGACCCTCGAATCGATCGTCCTTTGATGCTTCGAGCGCAAACACAATACGCGATTCGAGGGTCATGAAGCCAAGCTCATTTTCCGGTAGTAGTCGTAGATATTTATTGACCTCACTTATGGTGCGTGTTCTATTCTTTTTCCATTACAATATCTTAGGGTGGGCTTAATAATAATAGGTCATTAACTTAACCACGCTGCCCATCCCAATAACTTAGAGTGGACTTGATAATAAAAGGGCATTGACCGAAGTCCTTCAGCCTCTCATTTTCCATCACTTGAATTTTTTGTTGTTGTTATTTCTACTCTACTCGTGTACCAAAGGACTGTTTTTCTTCCATGACTAACGAGGCAAACAAACGAAAGTTCCAAAGCATTCTGTATATTATATGTCTTGTGAGAATTGCAAACAAAAAAACACTTGGCCAGTGGAATTAATTAATTCGCTTCTCTGCTGTTCGGAGTCCATTGTGTCTGATCTTCGAATCGAGGACCATTATCTCAGAGTCCGCGGTCCAACCGATACTGATAATTATAAAACATAATCGCTCCGAGTAGACGATTACAAAAATGCGTCGCTGTACTTTGTAATCATCAATTGCGTTCGAGCGACTATTCACGAAATATAAATATAATACATGTAATATTCATATAATACATGTAATTATTACCATAATTTTTATCTTAAATTATACTCTTATTGCTCTGATATTTGCATACTTGTAATTGAGGTTGTCCGTTAATTATACAATAAATAAAATAAAATAAATTATGCTGATGATTTAAGGAGGTTGGAGCACGTCATATTAGTAAAATGAGTACACTTTTTAAATCGTTTATACAAAACCTTTAACGCATCTATTGATTATAGGGGGTAGTTATTTTAGAATTTTAGAAAAACTTTAATTGCAATGGATTTGCAAAAATATTAACTGGTTTGTGCTAATTTTCAAAAACGTACATACTCGGTCAGTTTTTTCAAAGAATCATCCGTAATTTTCAAGCGATTCTGATGAATTACGGCGCATCCCCTTTCTTGAAAAACGCTCTACGTTTAAAAATGACCGCTGTTTGTTTATAAAGGAATTTCGCCGATGGATAAGCCAAAGGGTGCCATTTTTAAACGGAAAATACTATCGAATATCTAGACGGTGAATTCGTAGAGCATCTGTCGAGGAAGAGAATGAGCCGTAATACATCAAAAACGAGAAAAAATTACGGCTTATTCTTTGAAAAAATTTAACGAATATGTATCGTTTCGAAAATGACTACAAGAAAGTTAATATTTTTGAAAATTCATTACAATGAATGGGTTCCTAAGTTAAGGACATCTGTAATATAAATAATCCACTGTATTCAATAGATACGTAAAATTTGTATAAACGAATTTAAACTGTAGCACTCATTTAACTAGTGTGAAGTGCTCAAACCTCCGATAAGGTTACCGGGATAGTTTCAGCTCATTTTCCGTTAACTGGATAATTTTTTTTCTACGCTATTTGAGAACCAAAAGATAATTTTTCTTCCGTGGCTAACGAGGCAAACAAAAAAAAGTTCCAAAGCATCCGTGTATTATACATTTTGTGAAAATAACAGAAAAAATAAATATATATTCCACTGAACTTAAATAATTCCTTCCCGCGCAGTTCGGAACCCATTGTGTCTGATCCTCGAATCGATCGTCCCTTGAATCATCGAGCTCAAACACGAGGCGATTCGAGGGTCATTATCTCCGAGTCCGCGGTTCAACTGATACCGACAATTAAAAAAATATATAATCGCTTCGAGTCAACAATTTAAGAAAGCGTCTCTGTTCTTTGTAATAATCCATTGCGTCCGAAAGAGTATTCACCAAATATTAATATTAATACACGCAACTATTATTATTATTTTTATCTTAAGTTATACACTTCTTGCTCTGATATGTGCATACTAGGACTTGGGCTTTGTTCGTTTATTATAAAAAAAATAAAATAAATAAACATTCCGATGATTTAACAGACAACGCCCGACAAGGTCACCTCGATAGTTTCAGCCCATTCTTCCATTTATTGTCATTTTTTTTCATTCTTACTCTATTCGAGCACCAAAAGATTGTTTTGCTTCCATGCCTAACGAGGCAAACAATCAAAAGTCCCAAAGTAACCGTGTATTGTATATTTTATATCACTCGGTGGGAAAATTGCGGTTTTGCGCACGCTTCGCCTAAAACCCCCATTTTCGCACCTAGCAAAATAAAATTTTGTACGATACTCGAAAAACGTTAAACACTAGTACGAAAAACGTTTTCTTAACCAGTGGTATTGCAACACTCGCCTCCGGCGCGTGCTGCAAGCTCACACGCGTCAGAAAAAGTTTTTTTCGCACTAGTATCGTAATATCGTATCGTAAGTTTTTCGCACTAGTATCGGGGCCCATTATCTCCGAGTCCGCGGTCCAACCGATATCGCCAATAAAAAAAATTATAATCGCTCCGAGTCGAAAAAAAAATCAAAAGAATGCTTCTCCGTACTTTGTATCATTAATTGCGTCGAGAGACTATTCTCACCAGATAAGCTAATGATTCAACCGACTCAACCCCCCGGCAACATCATCGCCATAGTTTCATCTCATATTTCCATTGATTGGAATAAAAAAATAAAAAAATAAAAAATTCAATTCGAATTAGAGTACCAAAGGGTTACATTTTTTTTTCCAATGCTAACTAGGCAAACAAACAAAAGTTTTTCGCTACGGCCGTAAAGCCCGTATCCGTGCGGGTCCGATTGGCGCACTTGAGGAGGGTCGTGCTCGCGTTTAAAGCCTCGCCGACGATTCACACCGAGCTGGTGCACGGTTTAACACACGCGCGCTAACGCGCATTGTACGCCCGACCACAGAGCGCCTCGAAGGCACAGAATTGCCAAGAGTTACCGTTTGTTAGGCCTCGCGTGATTCTAGCAATGGCGTCGGGAGTCGGCATTCTTCACGAATTAAACCGACTTAACGGTCCTAATCGTTTTACAACGTTACTGCACCCCCGTCCACTTTCGTCCATCGACGTTTGTCTCTTAATCCGATTGTTCGGAGCGTCCCGGCTAATAAAATTCCTTGATCTCGCTGATACAAGGGGCATCGGCAACGACATTGAGAAACGAGCGCCGATCGCACTCGCGATTGGGACACATTATACGAGACGTTTTGTTTTTTTTTTTAATCTCGTTCTGGAACGGTTATCGGATATCGCCGATGATTTCTTATGTAAAAGGGTATTAAGTGTTGACCTATCACGGCAAACCGGTCCGCAGGGAAGAGGTCTCTCACTCGTTCCATGTGTGAGCGAATATTACGCACACGTTTATTCCTACCATCTTCGGCATGTGAGGTAAAATGTACCAGTGGCCGCACGGCTAAGGGAGACTTTTCAAAAAATTCGTATGAAATTTAATGCCTCGGTATGTTAAAATTCATGTATAATTGTGAAGAAAAAAATTATGTTCTGTGTATTAAAAACATTAGGAATACTTTATTCTTAATAATTTACTTTAATTTCATTGAAAAAGTATATCAAATTTTCGTCACAATAGTACATTAAATTTAATGTAACAGTTTTTTTTATCATAAATACTTCCAGTCAGGTACATTACCATTTTTTTAACGGGAAGTTTTTATGCATAAAATGATATATTAAATTTGATATATATAATTGTGATAAAAAAATTAATTAACTTTTACGGTGAACTTAAAGTAAATTATTGAAAGTAAAGTATTTCTATCGTTTTAAATATACTTATCTTAATTTTTCATCACAATTGTACATGAACTTTAATATACGAGTTAATGCACAAAAACTTCAACTACCAGTACATTAAATTCCACACGAATTTTGTTTACAATGCGATTCCGGACATGCACGAAAAGTCGTATTTCCGTTTCTCTTGCACGCACGATTTGTCCGGCCACTGTTAAAAAAAATTGTGCACTTAATGTAGCGGACTGCAAGTTTTTATACAGAAAAAACCAGTGCATTAAAGTTAATGTACAATCGTGATGAAAAATTAATATCTTTTCATCAAAATTTAAAATAAGTTATAAAAATTTAAGTGAATTAAAGTAACAGTGAAATTAAAGCGAATCATTAAAAATAAAGTATTGTTGAAGTTTTTGATACACCGAACATAGATTTTTCATCACGATTGTCATAAAAATTTAATATACCAGTTTTGACACAAAAACTTCCACTCTGGTAAATTTAATTTCATATGATTTTTCTTTTACAGTGGACGTGTCCGGTCACTGGGACGTTTACCTTAACTAGCGCGTGTGCTGATAAGTACCTACCGTTGATCGACCATACGAGTAGTGTCACTTTCAAGGAAATATCTAATTACGCGTGTCCCACCCCCCCCCCCTCTCCCGCCCCTTCAACTGACCCGCGACGCCACGCAACTTTTATTCGTGACAACTTCGTCGTATCGACGATCCAGCGATTATTGAGTTAGCTCGTTATTCATCGTTCCACAAAGAACATAGAGACATTATTGAACGACTTTGCACAGTTCCTCGTCGACGATATAATTAGATTGAATTAGCATTGGCAACAACGGGCCGAACAGCCGCAAGGACGATCGCACGATGACAGTCCAAAGCGGCTTTGAGTCAGTTCGCAATAAATTATCATTTACTTTGCTGATGCTCCGGCGCGGTCGTCGACCCGGGGCTCGCGACTCTGGACTTAACTCGAAAGAGATATTTTTAAAGATGTAAATAAATGAAAATAAATAAATCATTTTTCTTTTTTTTTTATAAAAAAAAAATAAACCGACTTTATCGAAACAATGAAATATAACATTACCTCAAATTGAAGAAATAATACAGTACTCCGCAAAAGAGAAAGAGCTCGACGAGGCCGTCCATTGTTTTCTTTTAATTCTTTTTTTTAACGATCGATTATAACGATATCGAAAATCCTCGCGTGTATTTTTTTTTGGTCAGTCGACGATAAGTCTGCACCACCGGCGACGATGACGGCCGCGGTGCCGCTCGCAATTGGAATTCACTACGGGAGTACGGCTCGTCGTCGAGATGAAGGATGATTGAACGGTAGTAGAACCATCCATTCGTGACTCCCGTGGAGGTTTGATAGGCGAGACACGTTTCACATCACTGGTGCGTCGCTCCGCGAAGGGCGAGTGTATAAATGATCCAGACATTTATCACGCGAAAACTAATGCCATTGATGACCATTCGCTCATCCATATCTCTGTATATCTGTGTATATATGTGTGTCTCTCCTCCGCTGTCGTGCAACAAACGCGGAAAACAAGCGGGAGGTGCTGCGGCTCTTTCCTCGCGCTCGGTTTGCGATCCGATTCGTTACGTATTACAGAAATGTTTCTTTGTCGTGCCCCACTCTCATTATTTTGGCCGTTATCAATCCGACTTTCTACTCACTGGTTTCTCGGTTAATATATATATTCGATATTATTGGTGTGTTTCTCTGTATATATATGTATATATATGTATATGTATGTATGTATATATGTATAACGCGTGACCGCTGGTTCACTGACTCGGAGCCGGTAGAGACACGGTGCACCAGCAAGCGCGCACTCCTTTCCCGA
The DNA here is from genome assembly GCA_030522725.1 of Ichneumoninae sp. B BG-2022a. NCBI lineage: Eukaryota > Metazoa > Arthropoda > Insecta > Hymenoptera > Ichneumonidae > Ichneumoninae sp. B BG-2022a. Next base: position 7,599 of record JAPYZD010000753.1, read on the forward strand.
GAGCGGCCGATGATGCGCTCCCCGTGTTTATCTCCGAACAATCAACGCCAACCGAAAGTCCACCGCAGATTAGCGGCGGCGATCGTAGACCGACGAATTATTCGCGGAGATAAATAAGATCGGAACTCGATGGACGAGAGAATACGGATTGGCCCGTGCCCAATCCGCATGTACCGGCGGACGGCCGGAATCGCGCCGCGACAAAGACAGTTCGACGCACGGATCCGACGATCGAAAACCTCCGAATTTATATGTTTTTGTGCGGTTGCCGGCACTGCTGCGGTGGCACACTGTCGGCCGTGTGTCCCGCGCGAGAGTGAACCGACCCAACGGCGAAAGTGACGCCGTGGGCCCGCGTCCCAGTGTCTCCTCGTCCTCGCCATACGTATCCGACTTATTATGTGCAGTCTCGTACTATAGTATTTTCAGCGGTCACGCTGGACTTGCGGGCTACGCGTGAACGGGCAGGCTGTCGCGTAGGATTCACTCGTGTGTAATGTACGCGGAGTACAGGTGTACGAGATTTCCTTTCTTTTTTTGGCTTTGGTGCAACTGCCGGACTGTCTAGGGATAAGGTAAAGGTACCGATGCTCGGACGGTTAAGACTGTATGAAATACCTCCTCCCCGTTCTTTCCGGACTTGGTCGGTATAAAAAACTGTAATCAACTTTTCTCACGGGTTCTCGTATGTACGGTCGAAATACAAGTCATATCGAAGGCGGATGTAATCTCGGCTTTCGATGAAACTTTTCTTTTGACCGTACGTACGAGAATCCGTGAGACAAGTTGATTACAGTTTTTACTACCGACCGCGAGAAAGAGACTCGGTCGGTAACAAAAACTGTAATGAATGGCGTTTGGAGATGGTAGACATTTCGCGAAAAAGCAAAGTATTAGCGAATATAGAATACCATAGACGTCCGATGATACTTCGCTTTTATCCCAAATTTCAACAATTTTTACATGGCATTGATTAGATAAATGCAACTCTTTGTCTTGCACTCATATGTCACGTGGTACGTGATTTACCTCGCCTTAACAATATCCCCAGATTCCCTGCAGTTTTTAATTGGTCGAGAACAATTTTTTACAAAAATAACTGAAGCCAACGTCAAGCTAATAGTTTCTAGTTTCCATAACACATCGATTAATTATTTTTTGAATTACGCGGTTTTTCGGCACGTCCCTATACTTGAACTCTTTATGTCCCTATGTTTTGAACAATCATAGATTTTGAGAATTCTTACGCTCGAACTCGACTAGTCTATATTAACTAAAATACTTTCTTCGCCATTTATTAATTAAATCAATGAAAAAATTATATTTACGCCAAATAATAGCGAGGATAAGCAAAGCTGTCTAACCTAACTTCATCGAACTATCCGATTATTGGTTCGTCTATGTAGTGTCAATTTGCGAACACTATATCGTCTGTCTTATAGCAAAATAATACAATAGTAAATAATTTAGACTTAAATCTTGTATAACGTTTTTTTGTGCATCAAATAATGTTTGTAGATACGATTACAAGTGTCGAGTTGGATTTCTAACACTTAAATTCCTAATAAATCAAATCTGCATAGGAGTATTCGACGACTGGGACGTGTTCGAGCATTGCTACTGTTACCTTACTTATGTACGAGATTTCCTTTTTTTAGCTTGGGTGCAACTACCGGACGGTGTAGGGATTGTTATTCCCCATGAATAACTCATAGAGGGTACGTCGTGATTACAATCGTGAACCCTCGCCGCGCGAGCTATACATTAACGCTTGGGCCGACGAACGAAGGTTTTCCGATGCCCTTGGTAACAGGCCGAGGAGCCAGCCGAGAGTCGATTGGATCCTCGGTTCATTCGAGTGCAACAGCGTAGCGAACAAAAGCTTTCGGCCTCCGTCTGCGGGCGAAAGCGGTGCCCCGTTATTTCTCGCGATCTACTTGCGCGTACGTGTGGGTTCGCCGGCTTCTTTTGTGGCAAATGTACGAGGGACAAACCGATTATTTTTAAACGACTCTAGCTGCTCGAGCACTTTGGTAGTCTCGCTGCGCGTCCGGAGTCTCCGAGTCTTTTCCGAGCGAAGTCCGATAAAACCGCATCCCGTTTCTATTTCTCGCACGATCGTCATTACTCGAAGCGATGATACGTATATCTTCTCGGAAAACTATGGGACTTTTTGAGAAGCGGAGATACAGCGAACCGCACAGCGCGCGGTACGCACGGACTTGTATGTCTAGATAACTTTCTTAACGGTTGTACGCTGAGTAACTCGGAACATGACCCTGAACATATTCTGCATGAGGCTAAATTTCATCAAGTTATAACAGCTGTATTTCGCATCGCAAACTTCGCTCGGAGAAGTTCACTCAGGGAATAAAATTCTGGGAGTGAACAGTATTTTTTCTTCCTCTAGCAGTGAATTGGCAGAGACCTGCCAAATACGAATTTTGATGTTATGCAGATAGAGATGCACCGTGACGGAAACTTTTTGATAAGCGTTAATTGACCAAAAAATTACCATCTTATTTTATTTCAGTAAATGTTTGTTGTGCCACGACCGTCATTTTTGTTCAGGGTCAGAAATATGGTCGAAATGGCGAAAAACATCTATCTAGTTGGGAATCGACTGTCATTTTTTTTGTCACAAATTTCATAAACTTTTTAATATTTTGGAAATTGAATATTTTTGATTTCAAACGAATTTTTCTCCCTCATTGACTTCATGATCATTTGAATTTTAATTTTTTTAATCAATTAATTAATGAATGAAACAATATTACGAAATGAATACGAAACCAATTTGTTTTCTTATTAACGAGATTGATCATTTGTTAATTTTGAAGGTAGCATCGTGGAGGTTTTTAGAGTTAATGTTACTGTTGTCACGGTACGGTCATTTCCGGACCGGTCAATTGACGGTCACGTGAGAGTCAATTAACAAAAAAATGACCCGTCACAAAGTCTGCGCCCATCCCTAACATGCAGATATCTTCATAGCCATCTCGGACCTCCCCACTTCCGGGCAAATATTTTTCTTGCTCACAAAGCAGAAATAGGACATTTGCGTATCATGAATTGCAAACGCTGCAGGAAATTCGTGCAACAGAATGAAAATCAGTCAATGAACACTCATTTGGGACATTGATTTTTTTCTCTCTCCATTGCAGCCTCAAAAATGCATACAAGTTTACATACAATTTTGAACCCTGAAGATATTCGTATGAGACTAAATTTCATGCATTTATAACAGCTGTGTTTTGCATTGTACAAAATTTGCTCAGGGAAGTTCATTTTGAGAATACAATTCTAAGAGTGAATAACTTTTTTTTCTTCCTAAAGCAGCGAATCAACAAAGACTTGCGAAAGATAGATTTTCACAGTCATCCGAAAACTCCCTCCCGCCTGACAAATATTTTATACCTGCATAGCACAAATTAAACACTTGTCTGTCATGAATTGCAACTGACGCAAGGAATTCATGCGACAGAATGGAAATCATTGATTTTTTTCCAATGCTTGCGACCCCAATATTGCATACAAGTTTGCGTACACTTTTGTACGATACAAACGTATAATTCAAATTAAACCATAATAACTAGTAGGAAAAACAGATTAGATATTCGAGCAGCGATATCGATGAGCCTTTGACCTACTGATTGTTCATTACCCACGCGCCTCAGTGGAAAGTTTGCGAAACTCAATACTGTCCGTACCCCCTCCGTACCTGCCGAATCGAAATACTATCCTGTGCATGATTTGACTACGAACGAGCCAATGTGAGACAGAAATTGAATAGCAATGAGCAACTACAAATTGGTCCACAACAAGCTCTCCGCAGTGCGCTGCGTCAAATGACCTTTCCTCAATTTGATTGATGAATGCAACACGACTGTAAATCACATTATCCAAGATTAAACTATTATAATGTAGGTTGGCGTTAAGTCGATGTTGCATTCTCGATACGGCGATAATTCTAATTGCTTCGGACGCTCGGCTCGTGGCGTCATTCTGGACATCGTATGGTCGAATGTAAACAATATTAATCGAGCTCTCTAAACGAAGACAAAAAACCTTTCCCGACGCCGAAGAGATCAACGTCGTCAAGTTTGGCGCTTCTACGAGGATTCCGCGGCATTAGACTTTGGAGTCTCATTGTTTGTCGTGCACGCAAAAAAAAAAAAATTCTTCGGATGAACTTATTGACACGGGATAACGTAACCTTACAATGTTTCGAAGTTCCGATAACTTTGGGAATCATTGCTCACCTCTGTGTTTGTCTTCGTTAAAACTTCGATGCACTATCATTGAATCCTTAGAGTCTCGTGATTGATTGAGAAAAATCAACGAATGTTCGGAAAAAACAAATAACGATACACAAAGCGCGCATATGTTCTTCGGTTTGCGGATACACGTGCATAAGCGTGTTTTACGGCAAGCACGCTGCAACGCCATTGGCTGTCCCAGCCGTGCCGAAAAATCTTCATGTCCTGGCTCGGAACAAAGAACGGGTTCGTTCTTAAATGCAGATCTGCTCAGCTGTGCGTTCTTTTATTTATGACGGTCCACCGCTACTGGTTTTTTAAACTCGACTACGTTAGCCATACGACTTTAAAAAAAAAATTGTAATTTATACTAATCGATTGGCGGACAATCGTTTAATTACGATAATTTTTTGAAAATGCACCGTAGGGTTGGCCAATTTTTGTTTCTTTTTTGTATTGATCCAATCAGGGCTCAACCGATGCGGAATCGTTTGGTGGAGACGAATAATACAATTAAAAAGTTTGATGGTCACTCAAAGCAGATTTTTTAAAATTCGCAACGATAAATCCGATTCTGTTCGCGAGATACATTTCGTCCGTTTTGGTAACAAAAGAACGCTTATCAGAGCGGATTTGTGTAAAAACAGAACCCTGAACTGAGAGCAGATTGCAAAATGAGAACGCATATTTCAGCTGCGTATACATGTGGATTACATCTAAAATGTTTCTGGATTTAGCCGAGCAGGGCTCAGCTGCATTAAAGAACGTACCCAGTCTTCTTTCGCAGGCCGGTCAAAAGTCATCCTTCTATTGGCCTCACGATTTTTAATTTTAATTAACTATGACTCACAGAATTATTAGTGGTTGGCCAAGTCCAGGAATATTCGATATGTGTCCAGAAGTATACGCGGCTGAAATGCACGTTCTTATTATTCCAGCCTGCTCGTAGACTAGTGTTTAGTTTTGACGCAAAAATCTGCTCTGATAAGCGTTCCTTTGTTATCAAAACGAACGAAATGTATCGCGCGGATAGAATCGGATGTATCATCATATTGTCAATTTAAAAAAACCCACTGCCTATATAGCACGAAATATTTTGAAACCATTTTGGAAATATTTTCAATTGTTCAAATCTTACGAAATATTTCTAAAATATATGAAAATAATATTTTGAAATATTCTATAAAAATATTTCAACGAAGAGTTTCTTCAATATTTCAGAAAGATGCTTAATCTTTCAACATATCTGAAATCTTTCTGAAACATAGTGATAAAATATTTTGAAATATTTCTACCGATGTTCGGTGTTTATGCTTTCACATACCGCTGAAATGTTGAAAAAAACGTTTCTGAAACATTTCAATGTATGATTTATGAGCGGACAAAAAATGTTTTTAAGACGATTCATAAATATTTCCAATATTTCAAAAAAAATATTAAAACCTTTAAAAAATATTACCGTACTATTTAGGTGACAGTAGACGGTCAAGTAAAAAAAACGCGTAGCTGAGCAGAACTGAATTTAAGAGCGCATCTTATGTTATGTGTGCGAGGTGGAATATTGAATACACGAACGTTCAACGAATCGCTTTTATACAGGTAATTTCCAGTACATCGATGTTAGTCTTTACCGCTAAACGGATCTGATCCTCGGTGAAAACAAACAAGCACCGTCACGAAAAAACAACCATCAAAGCTTCCTAAACGTTAGAGAGGAAGCAGCATTATCATAAGCGTAAACCCGTAGCTCCTATGAATCGCGAGTGACGCTAAAAATATTTCATCTCTAGTTTTACGTTACTCACATATAATATAATAATTATATCTTTCGTGTAAAATTTATATATTTCCGTTTGCTACACGAGAAGCATTTAGGTAATTTCCTTGAATTTCATGAAGTCGAAAGGTTCGGGAGCCCGTGTTTATATAGCTCGTAAATAAAAATTTCACTTTTGGAATGTAGGATGCTCTAGTTTAAAAGGAGTCGGACACGCACACACTTTGTTTTTTTCCCTTATGATAATACTGAACAATATATTACAATTTACATTCAATAGGTTTCCTGCAAGTAAAAACGATGCAATTCGTAGAAGAGTGCTCGCCGATGTTTTTTTTTCGGAGTGAACAAACACACATGGCCTTGGTGTATATGATGTTCCGAATTTCGCGAACCCCCTTTTACTCCGATTTGTAATCGTAAACAACAATTTACAGGACTAACTTGCGACGATTGGCACACGACCCCTTCTGAGAATTTACTTTATGTTCATATAATTTTTTTTTGTTTCTTCAAGTACGTCTCGACCGTTTGTGTGCGATTTGCGCGTTCCATTCAGTAGTTACCATCGAGTTACCGACCGCGCCGTTTAATGGATCAGTCGGATCCAATGTGGTTCGAATAATCGTTATACTATCAAGACGTAACAATTCTAGAAGCTCGAAATCAGAGCGTAAGTCCCGGGACTTCGGATAACGGATGTGGGCCGTGAGATTTGGGCGCTCAACGATAATCGGGCTGCCGAGAACGGGATATATATATATCTAAACATAGCATCGGCCGTTCTGGACGATTAATGACGCGAGTCTCTCGGATAGAACTCGGCGAGGGTGGTCGCGGGGATACGCTTGAGCATCTCCTTCGGGAAGATACGCAACAACTGCCAACCGATATCCAGCGATTCGAAGACCGTTCGGTTCTCGTAGCTTCCCTGAGAGATGAAGTTCTTCTCGAACTTCGAGAGGAACTCGAGATAGAGAAGATCGTCGGGTGTAAGAGCTTCCTCTCCCACGACAGCCTTCATCGCCTGCACGTCTTTGCCGATGGCGTAGCAAGCGTACTAAAAATAGAACAAAAATGATTATGGTTTTTAGCGTTCGCAATTCCGACCCGTTGAACGAAGCGAAAATCGCCGCGGAGTTTGAGGATGAATCACACACACATTCCCAACGAAAAATTTACTTCGATAAAAATTTCGGTACTTCACGACATACCAAAAATCTGGAAAACGAGTCAGCCGTATCAATGATATCAATGACCTTTAATTTTGCATAATAATATTGCCAAAAAGTTAATAACAAATTATTTGAAAGAACAAATTGTTTTAGACAAAAATAAGAAAACCTTTTATTTTCTCATTTTAAATGATTCCTTGATTTTTTTGGAATTCATATGAATTTTTTCAGAAATTTTTTTATTACATTTTTTTTTTTGTAAGTTTGAAAAATTGATGTTGGATTGCGAATTTCGGATATGTTTCCGTATCACGATTCTACAGTACACACACATTCAAAAGATTGCGCCGACAGTTCTGAAAGTTATGGAGTTTAAAAAATTTAAAAAATGTAAGAAAATTCTAAAAAAAATGCATGTGGTTTCTAGAAAATCAACGAATTCATTTGAAAAGATAAAAAAAGGTTTACTGATTATTTGTTAAACAATTTTTTCTATAGCACTCTGCTAATAACTTTTTGTTGTTATTATCATGCAAAATTAATGTTCTTGTCACCTTTCGTACAGTTGATTTTTTAGATTTTTACACCATTAGCAAGTGTTCGAAGTCTCACCGAATCTGACTTTTGTCTGGGAATATACGTGTGAAGGATCCTTAACGTTATATGAAATAGCCTCCTCCGCACCTAACCCGGGCTCGGTCGGTATCAGAAACTGTAATCAACTTTTTCACGGCTCCTACAAGTGACGGTCAAAAGAAAAGTCTCATCGGAAGCGGATATCATGCCAGCCTCCGGTGAGACTTTTCTTTCGACTGTGAACACCCGCCCAGTTTAGAGAAGTTGATTATAGTTTTTATTACCGACCGAGGTATTTCACATGCTCTTAAGATCATGTGAAATACCTCGGTCGGTAATAAAAACTATAATCAACTTTTCTCATGGATTCTGGCATATACGGTCAAAAGAAAAGTCTCATCGCTAACGGATATCATTTCGGCTTCCCATGAGACTTATCTTTTGACCGTATATGCGAGATCCAGTGAGAGAAGTTGATTACAGTTTTTGATACCGAGTGAGCCCGGGATGGACGGGGAGGAGCGTGTTTCATATGGTCTTAATAGTCGACTCACCAACTGATTGGACACGTCGGAGTGGTCCTTTCGCGTCATGCCCTCGCCGATGGCGGACTTCATGAGACGCGATAGCGACGGAAGTACGTTTATCGGCGGATATATCTGTCTGTTGTGCAACTGACGATCTACGTAAATTTGTCCCTCGGTAATGTAACCGGTCAAATCGGGAATCGGATGGGTGATATCGTCGTTCGGCATAGTCAAGATCGGAATCTGAGTGATGGAACCGTTGCGACCCTCGACTCGTCCGGCGCGCTCGTAGATCGTCGCCAAATCGGTGTACATGTAACCGGGGAAACCACGACGTCCGGGAACCTCCTCGCGAGCGGCCGACACTTCACGGAGAGCCTCGGCGTACGAGGACATGTCGGTGAGAATTACGAGAACGTGCTTCTCGCACTGATAGGCCAAAAATTCGGCAGCCGTGAGGGCGAGACGCGGCGTGATAATACGCTCGATGGTCGGATCGTTCGCCAGATTCAAGAAGAGGCAAACGTTCTCCATCGAACCGTTCTCTTCGAAGTCTTGCTTGAAGAAACGCGCCGTCTCCATGTTGACACCCATCGCGGCGAATACGATAGCGAAGTTGTCCTCGTGCGAGTCCAGCACCGATTTACCGGGAATCTTTACGAGACCGGCTTGACGACAGATTTGAGCGGCGATCTGTATGAGACAAACGAATCATACAAATTGAGATCCGTATTATATTTTTAAACGTGTGTACATTTATGTAAAAGCTAGATCAAGTAAATAAAATAGTCAAATAAATAGATAAATAAATATTGTTTATAATTATAAAATAATTATTTTCAAAATATTATAAGGATGGCTAACATAACTGTACTAAAAAATGAGGAGGCTAGAGGGTTTACAATACAGTATACAAAAGAGAGTACATTAGTTACATGCTAGTTATGCTAGCAGTTAAATCAATTCAAGCATTTTGAGTATAAGTGTTTTTAACTTTTATAATTTGATAGTTTATTACTTTGACTGATTTCTCCTTTGCGATCAACATATAATAAATTCTAAATATTGGAGGTCTTAAATAACGAATAAGGAACAAAAAAAGTTTAAAAAATTAAGAACACTTAAGCTTCGTACTAGGATTGATATAAGCACTAGAATTTCAGAAGTTAAAAACACTCAAACTTCCAATAATGATTTGTAAGCTTAAGTATTCTTAACTTTTGTACCTCAGTATTCGACAGCTCCATTATTAATTATCTATTGAATGGCGATTGTATAAATGAAAAAACTGTCAAAGTAAAAAATTAATCAAAAAATAAAAATAAATAAACAAACAAATTTTCAAAAAATTGAAATAAATCAATAATTCAATTTATCAAAAAAATCAAAGTAAATAAATAAACAAATTTTCACCTCGTTATGCGGCAGACCGGCAGCCGAGAAGATAGGGATCTTCTGTCCACGGGCGATGGAGTTCATGACGTCGATGGCGGAGAGACCGGTCTGGATCATCTCCTCCGGATAGATACGACTCCACGGATTAATGGGTTGTCCGTCGATGTCCAAGTAGTCCTCGGCGAGAATGGGAGGTCCTTTGTCGATGGGTTTGCCGGATCCGTTGAAAACACGACCCAGCATGTCCTCGGACACAGGGGTTCTCAGGATATCGCCGGTGAACTCGCAGAGAGTGTTCTTGGCGTCGATGCCCGAGGTTCCCTCGAACACCTGGACGACGGCTTTGGATCCGGAGACCTCGAGGACCTGACCGGAACGGACGGCTCCATCGGCGAGTTTGAGCTGGACGATCTCGGCGAATTTCGGGAACTTCACCTCATCAAGAATGACAAGAGGTCCGTTGACACCGGAAACGGTCTTGTAAGCTGTCGAATGACAAAAAATGAGAACACGGGACGCGCGTTGTGTCAGTCACGAGTTCCGCCCGTCTACCTTCCTCGACTGCGAACTGTCCCAAAAAAAAAAATCCTCCTCGCGCAACACGATCGATTTTTGCGAATCGTCATAATCACGAAAAAAACAAAATCTTCGTCCGTCGATCGGAGGATTAATAATTCGAATCGATGCGGAGGATCCTCGACAAAATGGATACGAAAATTGGAATGCGCGTGAGCGAGGATCACCCACCATTATTGAATGTCGTCTGCAGTCACATGACTGCTCGGGCACTCCTGGAGTCTTTCGTTTATTCGCTTTTTTCTCCGATTTTATTTACCGAATGCGCATTCGATGGACACACGGGTCAAGCTCGATACAACAGTTTTGCGAGAACGATCTATTGTCTGACCTTAAATTGAGATTCGTAGGGAATCAGCTGACCCAGTCGCACATCGATCAGATGCTACGCCCACCCTCGAGTGGAGCGTTTCGACAAATTCCTAGCCGATTTTTGCCGAATTACGTGTCAAATAAAATCACTTACTCAGCCGGGGTTGCGATATGAAGTCCCTGGAGACGGCGAGGACGTGCTCCTGCATGGCCTGACGGCCGTCCATACTCTTTGAATACATGGTTTCTCGGCTTTCGGTAGCGGAGATACTCGATGAACAAGATTCACCGTACAGCAGAAGGCTGATACTGGGCGCCTGACTGCTACTGCCACCACCACTGAGCACGGGCGAGCGAGACAGAACGCACCGACGAGCGGCTTAGAGGGGGAGGGGCTAACATTGCGCAGCACACTTGCGATGGAACTGCGGAGAGCAAGAGTGAAAGAAATAGCGTTCGGCGCAAGGCCGACAGCCAAGATGTACAAAATTAGCAAATAGCCAAACTTCTAGGGATGTTTGCAAAACCGTGATTAGTAAGATAAATGTTTTCTGGTCCGACGTTAGAGCATTGGAACATTGGGCATTGGGAGGATGGTTGTAGAAAAAAAAATGCGTACACTTTCTCTGTTGCACATTTTCGTTCGTCAGGTGGGAACTCCGATTGTGCGAGACAGAGACGGAATTGAATGATCGCGGGATCACGTGGATGTAAACTGGGCAGGGCATCGTCAAGAGACTTCAGCGCGGTTGTTAAAGGAAACATACATAAAGGCGCGCAGTAGCCTTCAAAGAGCTTCAGTCGATACACACGATTTTGCTGTGGATGTCCCACTTACCGACTGTTCCCGCGCTCCGGCATGTCTTGTAAATGGTAGATTGTAGAAATATTTTTAATTAAATTTTTATTTTTTAATTTTATTTAATTTATTTGATGGATTTTTTCTTCTTTTACCGATTTACATTAAACCGAATACAGAGCTCTGAATACAAAATTATTAGATATCTGAATAAAACTTACATATAAAATAATATTAGATTCTAGACTTACATACCAATCTAACAGACATTAAACAATCTATCATTTTAACAAGACTCGTCCTTCCTACACTTCTCTTCTCTTTTCACTTTACCATAACCTGAAAATGTATATACATGTACATTTTTTAAAAGTATTATCTATATGGTGGTTTGATAAAGATAACAATTGACGTTTGGTACTCGTAATCCGTCCACAATTCGCTTATATCCTTCGCCTTCCTTCTATCGAATTATTTTACTTATCGGCATTCGGATAAATAATGATTGTATTATAGTTACAAAAATCAAGGATAATTTGCCTGCGAGATAAACTTTTCACGCAAACAATTTTGAAAATTCTCGTAAAAAGAAAAATCATCACCGCTTAGATGATATCGCTTAGGCAGGATAAAAAAAAAGATCGCGAGGATCGTTTCGTTTCGGCATTCCTTCGAGCGATAGCCGTCCGACGTTGGATTCGTAACCGCGCATGCGCAGCACACCGCGGCACTCGTCGCGCACCGAAGTTCGCCGAGGCGGTGTGTGCCTGCGCGCCCGCAACAAAAAAAAACCTGGCCCCCCGAGAGTTGTTTTGCGTGTAGCAGTTTCGAGTGGCCGTGTCAAGTGTAAGGTTATGTAGTTTGGCGGTGACGAGGACACGATGGTTAACCAGGAAGCGATCGGGCCTTAGTGGAGACGGACCGAGAGCGGTGAGTTTTTCATCGGAAGTGTTTCAGCCTCGGCCCCGGTCATTATCTCTCTATCTCGGATATACATTGCGCCCGCGGTGCGCACAGGTGTGTCACGATCATCCCGTACGTGCTGATTCGTCGCACATACAAGCAAACAACCCTCCCAGCCATCGAGAGTTTCACGTTAATTGCACGCGATATCCTCAACTATATTCTTATTACCCATCCGCCTCATCCCGTCCGTTTCGTCTACTTTCGCGTCGGTTAGAGGAGAAAATTGGTTCAAGGAAGCCCGGTTCCTTATCCAGTCCGGTGAAGAAATGTCGGTTCTCGAGCGTTGCACGAAGCGCCATGGCATCTCACGTACGGCTCATGGGTAACTCGTTTTGTACATTTCTTTTTTTTTTTTTTTTTTCAATGCGCTTCGCGGGGGCCCCTCGCGACGCTGCACAGCTAAATTATGCTAGCAGGTGCGACACGTCTTTGCGGAAGTGTCTCAACGACCGATAAGGGAATAATGTGTTTTCGAAACGTTTTCATCGCTGCGTCGTCGAATCCCCCGTAATATCTCTCGGACAAAAATGCCGTACGCCGTTGCCGCATAATCTCGCGTTTCTCGCGAATTCGCTAACGCTGCGCGCATTGCCGTCCCGCCGCGTTCCGCGGGGCAAGTGTCGCTTTCAAAGATAGAACCATCCTCTCGTTTTGCTCTCGTTTGAATTCCTAGGATCCGCTCCCGACGATTTCGCAGTCCGCCGCTGCAACACTATTCTCGTATTAGACTTTATAAACGATCAACTTGGGTGACTCGGGCTCTTCCTTGCGCATGCATCTCGTTTATGCACATGACCCCCCTTTGAGTCTTGTATCCGCGACTATGGAATTCATTATTCTCTTCGCTTTTCCACGAGTGAATCACCTCGTCTCGAGTATTTCTTGGGACACGAGCATCGGTCATGCCTCGAGCATTTCCTGCGCCTGGACTATTTCTAGTCATCCGTTCGTAGATTCGATCGAAGCTCGTAACTTCGACTTCGCACGCGTACGTTCTCGATTGTGACGATAAGATGGGTGGATCTAGCGATATCCTGCGATATGGCAATATTAATAATTGTGTAACTCTCTTTCAGGTGTCGCAGCAAATCTAAAAATGTCATGGCCAAGATAACTCACTCACTCTCTCAACATGGAACAAATTATTATTAACAACCGTAAGTAAAGAGAAAGACTTTTTTTTGTTCGTTTTGATGCTAACATTGTTATCAGATCTACGCTGTTGCGCCGACGATCTGGTATCGAGATAATAAACTGTAAGCTATGGTTCACTGTTACGTAGTCGCTGGTTTGGTAAATATAATGATTCATGCTTTGGAACTTACTCCTGCGTAATTTAATTATACCCTTCGCCTTCCTCCTAGCTGATGAACCGACGATCTAGTATTGAAATAATAAATTATAAGCTATGGTGCACTGTTATGTATGCGTTGGTTTGGTAAATATAAGAATGCACGCTTTGGAACTCACTCCTGTGTACTTTAATTATACCCTTTGCCTTCCTCTTAGCCGTCCCATCGATCCAGAAATAGCATGGAGCTTAAATAGATCTCTTCCACTAATTCTGAATGAGAAATTGCGTGCTTCCGCTTGAAAACAAAAAGAAATAAAAAATAATCCTCGTGTCTTATTATCTAACGGCAAGGAACACATTTTCTTGCCTGACGATTGCTAAGTTGTTATCGAATCTATCTGTTCTAAAATCAAATGACAAATCTGTAATGATCTAGTATCAAAATAATAAACTATGATCTATGGTGTGCTGTTATGTATGCGCTGGTTTGGTAAATATAAGAATTCATACTATACAACTCGTTACGCCTGCGTAATTTAATTATACCCTTTGCCTCCTTCCTAGCTGTCCCATCGAACCAGAAATAGCACAGACCTTAAATAGATCTCTTCCACAAATTCTGAATGAGAAATTGCGAGCACCAGCATAAAAAAATTAAATAAAATTTTCCCTTATTATTCAACTACTCGGAGCACTTTTTTTTGCTTATCCAATTCTAAAGTTGTTATCGAATCCACCTGTTCTGTGGACGATCTAGTATCGAAATAATAAAGTACAATGTATGGCCTACAGTTATGTACATGCTAGTTTTGTAAATATAACAATTCACACTTTGAAACTTACTCCTGCGTAATTTAATTATCCGCAATGCCTCCCTCTTCTTTAATAGGTCTCTTCCATTAATTTTGTATGAGAAATCACGAGCATCAGCTCAAAAAAAAAATTTAATTAGAAAATTAAAAAACCACCCTTGTAGTTATCTAAGTGCTCTGGGCACGTTTTCTTGCTTGTCCAATGCTAATGTAGTTATCGAGTCGATCTGTTCTAAAATAATAAATTATAATCTATGGTGCACTATTATGAACATGCTAATTCTGCAAATACAACAATTCACGCTTTGGAACTACTTACTCATGTGTAATTTAATTGTAGCCTTTGCCTCACTCCTAACTATCCCATCGATCTAGAAATAGCACGCATCTATTTCTTAATAAGAAATTGCGTGCATCCGCTTGAAAAAAAAAGAAAAATTCACCCTTCTTATTATCTAATTGCTTGGGCCACGTTTCCTTGATGCTATTCAAAAGCGTACCACGTTGGGAGACTTACAGACATTTATTGTTCACTAAATAACGGAATACCGCTTGAGACTGTTATGCAATATGAAACACCGAAGAATTAATGAAATTAGCGCGCGAAAGATGCCTTATTCATGAGGCACTATTGTGCGATGGTAATTTGTATAATATTGTAACATGCACCGTGCAAACTGCATCGCACGGAGGTAATTGGAGCATTGAGATAGCACCGGGTAATCGGAGAATCGCGGCGTAGAATTGTGGCCGATGTTCACCGCAAAGCGTTCGACGTTTTTTCTCATAAAGAATTTTTCCTTCAATTTCAGGCCCTTCGAAAGCAATGAAGATGAGCTTCTCCTGTTCCTCGCTGCAACGCTCTAGCGAGAGTCTAGAGGGTCTTGAGCACGCGAGGATGAGAGCGGACCGGCCTTACAACAGTCTAACGAAAAAAAGGTTCGAATTGTCGGCAACTCGATTGTCCAATCGATATGAACTTTATTATTATAATATAATAATAAAGTATTTTTTTATTTTTTATTATTTAACGTCGTATCAACTGCTATGGTTATTAACGACGCAATAATAAAGTACTATATTATAAGTTATTCAGGACCTCTAATATTTAGGATTTATTATATACTAACTGTAAATGAGAACCTCGTCAACGTAATAAATTATTATTATTATTAAAAAATTATAATAATTTATTACTTTGACGAATCTCTCCTTTACAATCAGTATATACTAAATCCTAAATATTAGAGCTCCTGAATAACTTATGAGTACTTTGATGAAATGAGACTAGAGGCAAGAAATAATGAGAATGACTTTGTACACGCACCGCAGGAAGGAACCAAAGCAAGAACATTGTCAGCGCACCTGGGGCAGCCGAGAGGATTGCCGGGATGATTTCTGGGCAGCCATACGTTCGAATTACGATTACATCATGGACACCGATCTTATTGATAGCTGCAAGGTAAAACGATGCGTTTCGAATGATTTTATTTTAAACGGGGGCAGGGTTGGGCTCGGTAACTGAAGCATATTTCCGCACAGGAGGCCAATGGGGAGCTCGTATGGGACGAGGGAGACGTATCGACTCTCTCCTGGGGCTTGAAGGAGGTGAGCTGCCAATTTTCGGAGCTCTACTCCTGGCTCGGCGTACTGCAGGAGATGGTCTATTCGAAGGAGGAAAATTTACTCGATAAAAGTCTTCGCGCTGTACGTATACCGTGTTCATAATTATTCGATAGATAGATCGATTCGCTTATACCGTGTTCTGGGCCCTAAGCCCGCTAAGAACATCGTGCAACAAGGTAGAAAACCATGACATAATCACAATGCCAGTGAATCAATTTCTTACAAACCAAAAAAATTGCACATAAAAATAACGATATGAAAAGAATACAAAATAATATAAGACTATGAGAATGTAATAATATATCAATATAATATAATAAGTGGAAAAGGAAATAACAGAAAATATAGCAAAACGTAAAAAATTATATAATTAATATTAATATAATATCGTTAATATTTATTTGACCGCTTGTGATCGATAATCTGCACGAAATCAGTTTGAAATTGTAACTTCCATATTTCAGGCTCACATGGAGGAGCTGCGTCGAAAGGCATACAGACGAAGACTGTTCAACGAGCAAGCTGGAAAATTGGTATTTCGGGCACCATCTCTGAAGGACGAAGTCGCATGGCGGGTCGATCATCTTAACGCTAAATGGGAACTGGTCGAGCAAATAATGGCACCGATCACACAGCCGACTTCCGATCAACAGGATGGATCCGCAGGTAGTTCCTTCATTCCTATCGCTCGTTTGTTGTTAGTAAGAAGAAGCTTGTGAAAACTTACCGATCGTGGTGAGGAAGAATTCTGTAGCATCGGCGGCGGAGAAAGTTTGTTGCAAATTCCGATGTTCTCGTAGCCGGTACTGCCACTTGCCCGATCTGTAACAAATGCAAATTGTAAGTCTCACGCCCGATTCGTCTTTCCGTTCAGATTTCGATCACGAAGTAAAATGCTTGAGAAAGTGGCTTCGCGAAATGGAGTCCCGGCTTCAGCCTCTGAGTTTCCGCATTGACTGGACCAGAGCCGAGCTCGAAGAGAAGGCCACGGAGCACATGGTGAGTTACCAATGATATTTATAAAAGAGCGAAGGCACAGTCCTTCGGGTACTTGGAGATATCTTATTCTAGATCGATAGATGGATAGAACTTTTATTGGCACTGGGATAAATCCCCTAAGTACCTGTGCTGTGTAAGAGGTTACAATGAGGTGCAGATTTTTCTTAATCTAAAGCAAGGAGAATACAGAGTATGCGTGACGTGACAGTAAAGTGTGCGAGGCTAGTGAATCTAGTGTCCAACTGTCCTCGAAGTCCTGTAATGTCCTTGAATTTCACCTAATTTTCTTGAATTTTTAATTTCCCCACAAATTTGAGTTTATATGAAAATGCATATTACTAGCGAAAATCCCGAAAAAATGTACATCTCAGTGTCGTTGAGATACATATATATATTCGGGCATAGTGAGTTGTTTTTTTTCCTGAACCGATTCCAACGGAAACGGTTATCGAACTAAATGTTATTTCGTACGTCGCGCGCAATATGCATATTTTCATTTTTTTATAAAATCTCTCAACAACGCCCTGGAAATATCCTAGAAATGTCCTGGAGATGTTCTGGAAATGTCTTGGAAATTGTCCTTGAATGTCCTTCAATTTCGTACGGACTTTTTACTGGAACACCATGAGTAATGAATCTATTGACGATAAATAACATGTACCAGTTTTTTGATACCCAGCAAACTTAAGTCTCGTCGCGTATATTGAACATCACCAACCGGCCATCGACCGAAGTCCTTCAGCAACTTAATTCCATTTAAATGATAAAACGTCGCGCGAAAAGCCGTTTCTCTGTGCGCGATAAAAGTTGCGGACTCGTCTCGATGCACAGCATTTCAGAGAGCCCGTTAGCTAAATGACCCTCTACATAGTTTCTATTCTCAGCGTCGCTGCATCCACCGGATAACAACTCTCCGTCCGTTAAATCCTGAGTAATTCTACAAAGAAACTTCAAAGTTCCATGCAATACCATAGGCCGTGTGTGCCTTACCGTGCTGAGACTGTTATTTGATCGCTGGCGCGGCTCGCCGCGTGCCCACTGGAGTTATCAAGGAGTCATGATCGTTTCCGGTCTTGTGCCTTTTTTCTTTTTGTTCATCTTATAGCGGTCACCGTACGTCGAGTGTAACATCGAGAAAGTTGCATGAACCTTGTTTCCCGGGGCGAGGCTGCTTCCCCGTTGTCTCCTGTGATCGAACAATGTACGGCTCTCTTGCGAGCCTTCACGAAGGAGCCACACGGCGCACACGACGTCCCGGGCACAGCTGCGTGTCCCGAACATTGGAGCGGTTAATGCGAACGTAGATCAAGGGAAGAAAGCGCGACTCGCCGTCGATTCGTCAGTCTAGGATGTCTTCGGGTCCACGTAGCTGCTTACCTACGCCAACACGGCTAATCGAGTGAACGGTCGGGCCTGCGTTCGCCAATGTCTGCACAAGAAACCGAAGAGGGAGCTCGTTGGCTCGAGCGCTGATTTATCAAAAGAGGCTCGGCAGCTCGCTGGACGGGCTTCCGAGTAATGCGAATGCGATGATCGCCGTTCATAACTCGACGGATGGGCGCCTACTCGGCGAGTACGCACTCGCGCATCCCGCCGGGAGGGCAACGGTAGTTGCAACATCTGGGCCAGGCCGGACGGCTAATTGTTTACCGAGAAGCCAGCAGCCCGTGCGCGTCCGAGAGTACGATATCGCCTGCAGCGAGAAGTTACCACTCGCGCCGGTTGTCGCCCAGGACGAAGAAGCCCGCCGCACTGTTGTCGAGCATCCGATGTGCTCTGCTCTCTACCGGTACCGCTACTCCTGGTGCGGAATCGTTATTCACCCGGGTAGAGAGTAGGTCACCGAGGCGACTGCTCTGTGTCACACGCAAATGCTGCTGCGAACTTGATACCCTTCGCGATACTCTCTCGCGGATCGACACGGAGACCGGCGATTTTTTCAACGCCACTGTGACGAGTTTCGTCGAATTACACGTTGGAGGCTTTTGGAGACACATTGTTTTGGTGAAAATTTCAACAGCCGAATCGTCCTATGGGCGAAAATCGTGTGGGTCCAAACGCACTTCTTCTGTATGGTCAAATTTATGAAACTTAATTTTTGCGAAACGTTCAATTTTCAAATCTGTATTTTTCCGAATCGTCAAATTTCCTAATTTTTATTTCCTCGAGTCGTCAAATTTCCAAATCTCTATTAATCCAAATCTTCATTTAAGCGAACTCTTTGGAAATAGTAATTGGCCAACAGTTATTCCTCCGAATCGTTGTTTAACCGAACGTCATTTTTCCGAATAACAATTTCGCCGAACTTCATATGCTTGAATCGTTAAACCTCGAAACATCAAGTCGCCGAATTATAATTCATCCGAATAGTATTTGTCCGGCAAGTCATTCATCCGATTCGATTCGTACTGAGTGTCATGCAAGTGGTAAGACTATTTACTCATATTATTTGCTTTCACGATTCGGTTGATTGTCGATTCGGAACTCTGATGTTTAGCGATTCGGAGAGATGAAGTTCGGTGAAATTATTGTTCGGAAAAAATGCCGTTCTGTTAAATAACCATTTGGAGGAATAACGTTGAGTCAAATACAATGTCCGAAGAGTAACATTCGTTGCAATGAAGATTCGGATAAATAAAATTTTCGAAGTTCGACGATGCGGAAGAAGTGTGTTCGGACACATGATTCTTGCCCACACGTCGATTCGGTCGATTGAAGTTTCGGCAAAATAATGGGGCTTCAACTTTTTCGTCCGGATGAATTCGTTCCACGAGCGACGATCACCTCGGAACGAGAATACACGCTGAATAGCGTCATTGAGAGTTTTTTTTCTTTTGCAGGTGCATGAAATTCGAGAGTCTTTCTTGACACGAATCGACTGCCGATAAAAAAAACTCTGAACGCAGACGCGCGTGAGGTGCTTCGTTCGAGATCGAGTGGAGGCGAACTTAAAAATTGCCGGTTGGGCAGCGGTCGTTTTTTAAATTTATTTCTCTTAAATAACGGGGACATTTTTACGGCAGGACAGCCGTACGAGAAACGTAACCGAACTGCCATAGCTTTTTCAAAGTCGAAGTGTCTTCATGGAAGGGAGGAAGAAGTAGAGTTCAAGAGGAGACTAAAGCGGTTACCGTAGCGTCGCGTATCTAATTTTTGATTAATGAACCGTCAATTAGTTCCGGGAGTTATATCGCGCGAATTAGCACAACAGCCAGAGAAAATTACAGTGTTGGCCGAAAATCACGACAGACCCATGAGTAGCTGTCCAGGTCACCGGTACATTTACATTTCTCAGCATTTTCGTGAATAACAATTTTTCAAGATATTGCAAAAGCATTTAATACATGCGTTTTGATACCCAGAAACTCTAATCTTGAGATTATTTGCCGCTCTTTGCGATAAAGGTCGATGCATGATATTAATAATTGGGTTGGAAGATAGATATCGCTTTAAATATGCGACGTTTACCTTACAAGAAACTTGGCCGAGCTGCAACAGCTTTTTCACTATCCAGGTATCTTCATGGGCTGAGAGGGAGGGGGGGGGGAGTAGAGTTCATCAGGAGACTACAGCGATTTCCGTAGCATCGCGTATAATTAGTAACGAGAGTTACATCGCGTGAATTAGCACACGATCCAGACCATTGGTACGTTTACCTTGCAAGAAACTTGGCCGAGCTGCAACAGCTTTTTCACTGTCGAGGTGTCCTCATGGGTGTGAAAGGGAAGCGGGCGGGGGGGGGGGGGGGGGTTCACGTATCTAATCTTCGATTAATGAATTATCAATTAGCTGCGAGAGGTATATCGCGCGAATTAGCGCACCGAGCCGGAGAAAATTAGCGTGTTGGCAGGATTGGAGGCAGACGAGCCATACGTACGGTCGTCGTAGCGCACCTTTCGCGCCGAGCTGCCGCTGCTGGGCCAAAGTGCAATGTCTGCGCTGGCAAATCGCACGTATCTCCTCGCTTCCAAACGGGCATACACGATGGAACGAGAGATTACTATCGTTATTTGCGAATACGTGAGTCCCAGTTGTATGGTACGAGCGCGCGAACACACACACGCAGGGCGGGAAACGCAGTGTCGAGAGTTGTACCGGTACCGGCGCTGGCCCGACGCCGTCACGATACAATGCACGGTGAACATCGGCGTACCTTGCCGAGGATGCGGTATACATACTGTTCTACAGATGTATGTTAATTACAGTGGAACTCGGTGGTGAGCCGGGGACTCGCGGCGAACTCGGCTGTCCCGAGGTGCCCGCGGAACACAATCCTCTCGACACACACACCGGTTTTCGCCCGATCGTTAATTTTGTCGGCGGGACGTGCATAAAAATCCCGGCATGCATCGGTCCGGTCGAGCTTGCACTTATGATAGTAATCCCTGCAACCTCCACACTGTACCCTCGGTGTCTCGTACGATGCAACACGAGTGTAAGAGCGCCCTTCCCCTCTCCTCTCGGTCACGAGTCTAACAGCGTAATGTATGCTTTTAACTCGGGTGCGAGAATTCCTCCCTCCACCGCGGAGCGGCGACGGAGGATCGAGAGATATCGACTTGGATAATTGCCTGTCGTCGTCGTCGTTGGCGAGACTTTGGAAAATAAGTAATAATTTGTTTGAGGCTGGGAAACATGAAGTATTCGACTTTAGACTCGAAACCGAAGTATCGGCGGAGCGGCATTGGTATCGAATGACACTGTGTTATTTCTCTGTAATATGCAAGACTCTCGCCGCAGTTGCTGTGTCAATAATTTGGGGAGGGGGGGGGGGGAGGGCCCTCCCTTTTATGAAGGGATCTCCCTTCATAAAAAGGGAGGTTGCTTTTTGTGGAGGCGACCATCCCTTTATCGCAAGGGAAAAACGTTCGTAATACGATGTTCGGAATATGATGTTCCCCTTGTAGGGGTGGGGCTCATATGTTATATTCATATGACATGATATATGTTCAAAAAAATTGTTAGACGAGTACGGAAATTGAAAACAATCCCAACCCCTTTTGAAATTTACACATGTTCTTTCACACTACTCTGGGAAATTTTAAGCAAAATGCATAGTCGTACCTGCTGAAAATTTTTTTTAACAATAATTTTCTGTCTTTTTTAAGTTTCTCGTGCTTGGAAAATTTGAAACAATTTACAATGATAATTTATCAAAAATAGCATCTTTTTGTACGACTTAAAGTCTATCTGCTAATTTGAAAATGAGAGCCGATGAAGGTCTGAAAACCCATTCCAGGTATCCACACTATAGAATACTGCAACATCACGAACTTTCAGCTTGATCTAAGAAGGTCAAGGTTTTGGGCCGTTCAACTTGACGTGGACAGGGACGTAAATCGGACATCCCGGCAACAGCGAGTTTTGTTAGGGATCGGTGCAACATCATGTTTTTCACCGATAGAAACGTGCATTAAGTGCTGAAAGTCGATTTCAGTGTAAAAGTCAGATCGACTTTAGACTGGAAACCTTCGAATCGGCCAAACGGTATTGGTACCGAATAGCGCTATATTATAATGTATCTGCCGGGCGATATTGTAAGACAGGGAATTACACCAGGATTTCTCGGCAATAGCGTGTTTTGTTAGCGTTCGGTATAACATCGTGTTTTCCACCATTGCGAACTTGCATTAAGTGTTGAAAGTCGATTTCATTTTATAAGTCAGATCGACTTTAGACTGGAAACCTTCATGTCGGCGGAACGGCATTGGTACCAAATCGCGCCGTATTATAATTTATGTCACTCAGTGGGAAAATGGCGGTTTTTCGCAAAACCCCCATTTTCACACCTTGTGAAATAAAATTTTGTTTGATACTCGTGCGAAAAACGTTTTCCGAACTCGTGTGATTGCAACACTCGCCATCGGCTCGTGCTGCAAACTCACACTCGTCAGAAAAAGTTTTTTCACACTCGTATCAAAATGTACTATTATATTCTGAGCGATATTGTGAAGCAGGGACGTACAACAGGATCTCCAGGCGAAAGCGAATTTTGTTAGGGTTCCTTGTAACATCGTCTTTTCCATCGATAAAAAGTTCATCGAAGTCTGAAAGTTGATTTCAGTTTAACAGTCATATCAACTTTAGACTCAAATCCCTCGTATCGGCATTGGTGCTCGGCCGAATGACGCTGTATTACATACATATATATGTATGTGCCGGGCGCCATTGTAACTCAAGGACGTACAACAAGATATCCCGGCAATAACGTCTTTTTTTAGAGTTCGTTATAACATCGTCTTTTCCACCGATAAAAACGTGCGTTAATTGCTGAAAGTTGATTTCAGTGTAAAAGTCAGATCGACTTCACACTGAAAACCCTCGAATCGGCCGAAAGGTAGTGGTACGAAATCGCGGCGTATTATAATGTGGGGGGGACCGGGGCAAGATGGGCCCCCCAAACAAATAACGCGGGTACAATGCTGCCGAAAGTATAATCTACTATTTGTCACCCAACAATGATATTTTCATAGGTTTTATAACCGGTCCCAAAAAGAA
>JAPYZD010000754.1:0-28422 GCA_030522725.1 Ichneumoninae sp. B BG-2022a
GTCTCAGAAGAAAGCGCCTCCCGCTCAACGGTTAATGCGCCAGCTAGCGCACGGCTAAGCGGTCACCCACCCAAGTACTGACCGCGAACGAATCAGCTTGACTTGGGGGACCACCAGAGCCGTGCGCCAACCGCGCATCCACCGCTGTCGGTTTTAATTATTATTAATTTCAAGATTTCCTTCTATTGGGGGGTGTATTCAATAAATGTTTATCATACCCTCTTTTTATGGTTTTTTGTTTCCGGTTCTTTTCTCAAGTTTTTTAAAATGAATTATTTTTATGAATTCTGATGAGGTGAGTGTCAACCTTTTTTTGGTTACTTGGGGGGGGGTTGCATCTTTTTCTACGAGTATAGGTGAGGTGGTCTTTGAACGAGAGATTCTGGTTTCAGGAGAATGTAACGAAATGAACGTTCTCCTTGCGTTTTGGTTCTGAGACCAAATCGCTCTGAACGCAACAACATGTACAAAGTCATAACTTAGCGATACCAGCATCCGATTTCTATATCTGGTTTACCGCATCAGTACGAAGACTCCTCATCTTCATTGTTTCGCGAGGCATTTTGCGGCGATTTGATTGACACGTTAACGTCAGTGTCAACTGTTAATATCGCGTGAACGAAATAGGTTGCGATAATTGTAGAACGTTGGCAGGTAGCAGCGGTGCAGAAATATTGAGAAATGAATATAAGAGTAATGGAGAGCGAGACTACGAACACGATTATTGAAAATTACTTGGGGACATGTAATTTTTGTCGCGTGAAGACGTGCTATTGCTCTGCTTGTCCGTCCGGATTTAACATTGATCCTGTTCAAGGAGTTCACAGCTATTTTGATTTTAACTACGCAATGATTGGACAGCTTTGTCCAATCGGGTCGACCTCGAGGCTTGGATAACAACTATATAAATAAATATCCGGTCGAGACACAAAATCTTTTGTGTCAATTCATGCCGCTAATAACTTCAGATAATTTCATTAGCACAATTCGTGATTTCGGTGCATCGAAAGATTTCATCACATTACCGAAAATAGTGGTTATTTTACGAGTTGATGCAATCGGAGTGAAAGATCGTATGTATGATACGATTCAAATATAGACTGTAACATACGGTCAATTGAGCGGGAATACTCTTCAATCGCCTGATGGTTTTACGCGGTTAGCCGAGAAATTGGGACTCTCTTTCGTTCTCTCTTCCGGACCACTTCGATGATTATTCTATGTTAATTTCTCAAATATTTGTGAATCGACACGGCAAATGGAACATAAATGTGCGAAGCTGAAAGCTCCCGGGTGTCCGCACGCGGTGACATGTTTGCCCACGGAATCGCAAAGCTTTTTTGAATTGTATAACGTTATAGGAACCTACAATGGAAACGAGAAGCAATTCAGATCGCAGGGATTTGCACTCTGCTACTCTGTGGTCTCGCATTTACCACGCTAATGGCTTCCATCGAGAGCGACGTTACTTTATTCCGGCGGAGCTTTTTGCCCAAGCCAGAGAGCTCGTTAATTACCACGGTGGCGCGTCGTTCGAGGTCTCTCCGTGTCTATCCGCCGGTCCTCCCGCGTACTTCCGGTTTTGACGGGTTTGTTTTCACCCATTTGGTTTGCCAAATCCGCTCGCGCGACGATTTTGACCGAAAGTCCCAGCCCTTTACACACTTCAGCAGAGAAATCAAACGAATAAATATTAAATTGTGACGCTCGACGCGACTGACGACGGATTGTATCCCGGATAAAGCTTAATTCCAAACGATAGCTCATTGGATATTTCAGGGTAAATTGGTCATCCCGCCATACACGACATTAAATTCGATCGCTCGAGCAGAACGCTCTATTTATTGCCGAATTATCACCGCACGATTGATATCACTCGATCGAGAAGTGAAAATGTGAACGGAAGAGATATATAGAGAGAGAAAGACAGCTCGACTATAATGTGTGCGAAATCAATAGTGTATAAGCGCTCATTAAAGATTTACCTTCTGCAAAAATGTTATCCTCTGCCAGACTCTGCGTCAATACATTTTTTATTCATGACCACGTTTAATCGCTACTCACTTAGTACGCGTATCATTGCGACCAGTTATTAATAGCAATATATTCAATGAATATTTATCTCCCCATCGGGCGCAAAATCTGTTAAAGCAGTTTTGTTTTGTCGGTTCTTTCTCGACTCTTCGGCGGGTCGTACACGATCTCCACGGTTGAGTGAAATTTCTACCTTTCGCCAGTTTGACTCTTTATCTCTCAAAAGATATGATAACCCGACGTCTTACTCACAGACGTGCCGCGGCAAGTTTCGAGGTGGCGTTCACGTGCCCCGACAGCGTCTACGGATCCCAACCGCTTACCACCGCAATCTTAATTAATTAACTAATTAATTCCGCTGGCATTTATCAGATAATCTTGAGATGGCAGGGAGAGTCACGGTGTGTCGTGCGATGGGCGATGGGGTAAAGGGAGAGCTAGGTATCTGCGGCTGCAGCCATCTCGCTCCCGGGAAAAGCTCCCGCTCGCTCTCTTTCTCTCTCCCTCCTCCATCGGGGAAACTCCGGGAGAAGCCGAGCCGCGAGAGTCAGACTGTTCCGCCAGCCAGCCAGATATATCGGTTTAGTTGGCGGTACAACTCAAACCCTTTCCTCCATTACCGCTCGCGCTGGAACGACTAACGAGCATCCGCGTTGTTGTTGCCGGATTACTCTGCCAGGGCGCAAACTTGCGGATACCTTGGTCTTCGCGCGAGGGAACCGCGTCATATATACCGCGTCTGCCGGTCAAAACGGCGAACGCATGCATCTTTCGCCGATTCTAACAAATTTTACGGCCTCAACAAACGCCTTCATCCACGTCACTCTCGCGCAGGCACATGGGATATACACACGAAATAATAATCAATTGCATGCGAGAGAATTTTGTTTGCGGGTAACGACAATTCACTTGCTGCAAAAGGATCCTCTTGTGTCAAATGGATTTTTTACTTTGGGTGTAGGGCCGAATTTAACGTTTTCCACCCAAAATATAGCGAACCGCTGGAGGTCACATCAACGGTAATTCGAGTATACCGACTGACCCGAAGGGCTATTAAATACTCCAGTTGCAAACTCCATCCGCTGCGCGATACCCTAATGGAACTAGCATGTATGGTCCGTATAGGATATTTGGCCGGGCGCAGTATATAGATTTTTTGATTCTCTGTTATGTGATTATGCCCTTTGAAATCATAGCTTTCGGCGATAATGACTACCGTGTGCCGCGTTTCTCGATTGTAGGCGCCAACATTTGCGGTGTTGATGCGATTTTGAATTTAAAGTGTAGGTTTTTAAATTATTCGCACTCGATGCGAATATCAATTGTCTTTTAGTAGTAGTAGTAAAAAGATATTTATTGACAATAACAATTGGTCCATACAACCTCCGATACATTTCTCTATTTGTTACTAAGTCACTTTTAATAACATTGACAATGAACCATCGACTATGGAGTCCTTCAGCCCAAGGTTTTCTCTATATTTGGGTGTATTAATTAATTTTTTTACCTTAATTAATTAAACTTATTCCTGTGGTTTTGTTATTTTGTTGTTGATATGGCTGAAAAATGTACCAGTACCAGTATATATTTTATACTTGTATTTATGCGTTTTATTGACCCACAATATTGGAATTGTCTTTTATTTATGTGAAATTTCTCATTCTGTGTTTCAGGTAAGTTTAATCATCATTGCTGCCTAAGACTAAGAGTCACAGTTATCGAAATTTGATCTCTCGAACGGATGTACAAGGTAAGAGATCAAATTTTTTAACCTTGTCCTTCAGCTGCCAAGACACGCTGAAACAGATGTTTGTAGAAATATATTTTTCAATTTCGATCTCAAAATTCTGGAAAAATGTGGCGAACAGTAATGCATTCTAGAGAAAAAATTTTGACCAGTTTATTATTGATTTTTTTTATGAAAGAATTAAACAGTAAAGATCCAGAGATCAAAAATCATCGACAAGGAAATTATTTCCAACACTCAAAATGTGTACCTCCAAAGTCTCATCATCAATGTGCAGCGGAGGTGATTCGTCGTGTATAATGTTGATTTGGACCTCGCAACCGTGTATTTTTTTTTTTTTTGCCTCACGTTATAAACTCAACGCCCGAAGGTGTGAAGGTCTTGGCGCGGCGAAGCGCCTTTTTATATAACTCACCCGCACACACAGACATATAGGGGTTGTTGCGCTTTCTCTACTGCCGTCTCGCTCGCCGACGGTCCGGTACTTATATCGCCTGTGCGTGCAGTTACGAGCAAACGTGCTCGCTACAAAAGCAAGGGATATGATCCAAAGAGAGGTTTAATGGCTAAAGGTTACGGCCGTACAGAGCCTCCCACTCTCGCCACTTAACACACTTTTCGCAAGTATCCGCCATAACGTTGTTGCACACTTGGCAAAGAAAAGCTGTGGCTCTGGCAGTGCGGTTCAACACGAGATTAAGTCGTACCTGAATCTGCGTCAAGCTGAAGGCTTTTTCTATTTATATTCTGATACGGAAATACATCAACGAGGTAACGAGATGCTTTTTATTTTTCCTTTTTTTTCGGCGACATCGAGATCATCCAGCTGAGTCTGAGGTAGAGATTCAATCGATGTATTGATGCTTGGTGGGCTCCGTTGTGCGTGTAAAAATACAGAGTGTCGAGTCGACGGTTGAAAAAAAAAGTGGTGAAATATCCAATTAGAATTACTCGGTCAGGAAACGGGTAGGATGGAGAGAAAGTAAAATTACCTACAGCTCGAGAGCGCGATATTCGATCAATCTGCCGATACGAATTGGGAGCATCGAGTTTCGATAAGACCCTTCGGGGCGAATTCGAACGCAGTACGCTCGCGAACCCATCTAGCTTCGATTGATTTTCCATTGGGCTTCTCTCCACACGACCTACCAAATACGTGGTTACTCGCGGCCAATCCACAACCTTTCTCTTCAGCCTCTCTCTTCCGCTGCCTCTTTACATCTGTCTGTCTATCTTTCTCTTGTGTCACATGAAAGTCAGCCGCGCATTTTATTAGATTTTCCATCCATCGGAAACTTGCCGTGTCGAACAAATGAAATTACAGAGTTACCGAAAATCTTCTGCAGCCATAACCCACCTGAAACCACACGGACACGTTGGAAAAATGAATGAATCCGAAATTCAAGCGATGCGTTCTCAAGTAATAAAATGCAACGCACGAGGTCCTTCCATTGTGAATATTTTTCCGATACCATGAGTTAATAATGTCCCAGACAAAAAAAATTAATATGGCGAGAGTCTTGCAAAAAATATGGCCGGGAACACGTGTTCTCAACGCAGCACGTTTTTGTGGTATAGAACTGCCGAAGGATTACATACCACATTCTTATCCGTTGCATCGCCTGGAATATGCATTGAACCTTCTACTGCGACGCCATAGAATATTAATTATAAGAGGCAATATTTATTATAAGAACTTTCTATTGAAACATTAATGAATTTTTATTTTTATCACTATTTGCATTTTGTTGCATTCAGTTAATTAGTTATCATCTCTTACCTATTAAAATGCTGTTGTTAGATGCAAACAAAGCTTCGAAAAAATTGAAATAATGCAGTTGATTTGGTACTCGTCTGTATTATAGTTGTTACTCACATTGCTTTAGATTTGTGAGGGTAGAAATTACATTTACTATCTATAATTGGATTGTCAGATTATTATTTTTACATCCATGAATGGAAAAAAAAATAATTTTTCCATTTCCATCTGTCTGTAATCTGTAGGTCTGCCCCGTCTGAAAACACAATAACTTTTCCAAGAGACTTCGGATCGTAGCAAAACTCGCTGTCGGTCTTTTACATATAAAATGTAATTTTTATATTAGAAATGTAAATTTGGTTTCGAATTTTTTCATTCATCTGTTCTGGTGCTTTATCTTACGGTGAAACGAAACACGTTTTCTGCCGCTCTCTCTCTCTCTCTCTCTCTCTCCCTCCCTCCCTCTCTCTCTCTCTCTCTCTCTCTCTCTCTCTCTCTCGCTCTCTCGCTCCACCATAAGACCAATTCCGTTATCTCTCTCACGATCTTGGCTCTGTCACGTGACTTACTCTTCACCTTAAATGTAAAAGAAAATAAAAATAATTTTTTTAAATGTCAAAAAATTGTTGGAACTGTCTTGTTTGCAGACAGACTTAAATCCATGTTACTAACAAAAAATAAGTGTTACAATACAAGTGAGATAAAAGGAACTATCGGTTGTAAAAGATAGGCATCGAGTAAAAAATATATCTTGTCGAAGGTCTACTAAAACAGTAAAAAAAAAAAAAAAATTACCGCACAATTAAAAATCATAAACGGGTTTCGACTGGGAATATGCGTACGATTAGTCATTCCCGGTTCAATCAAGCAAAATTGCGTAAACAGAACAGAAATAAACTACAATTATAGACTTTATGGATGGTATGATATTTGATAAAAATAGTTCTTCCCGGTATTTTAAGTTAGCTCATTAGATGGAGCAGTGGCCTAGTCATGCCCTGTAATTTTCGAAAACTGTACGGAAAGTGTCGAGACGATAACGACAACTGTCAAACTATTAAAGTGGCGATGAAGAGATATTCTGTTCGTAAAGCCTGTGGGACAATCCTAAATAGAAGTACACTCACTTCACGCGCCGACAAGAGCGCTGGAGGCGGCACTTCAAAAGTTTTAACGACGAACGTAGATTAAAATCATTATAGTAAATTCCAAAATTTCTGTCAATTTTCTTTGTAATTTTTTAAAAACCTTTACAACTTCCTTTTCTATTTTTTCGTCAATATTTATAATTTTTTTCACACATCACAACTTCACAACAAAACAATTGGGATAAGAATGACACACGTCACACGTTACAACCTCACCATCAGTAACGGAAGACGCCTATTTTTACGTGACATTCCAATAGTATGTTTCATCGCCGCAACCTTATGGATTCTTTACGATGCAGTATTTGGAAAAAAAGGAAAAA
Organism: Ichneumoninae sp. B BG-2022a; assembly: GCA_030522725.1. Lineage (NCBI taxonomy): Eukaryota > Metazoa > Arthropoda > Insecta > Hymenoptera > Ichneumonidae > Ichneumoninae sp. B BG-2022a. Next base: position 7,012 of record JAPYZD010000754.1, read on the forward strand.
AATGGTTCGAAAGCTCAGAAAACGTAAATGCCAAGAACGCTGACGGCGAGTATAAACAGCGTAGTCGCCAAGGGATTAGAAGTTGCTGAATGCGTATATTTTGAACGTGGAATCGTGAAAGTAACTACGCCACTTAGCCCACCCGTTGGAGAAGGGTGATGGTTTTAATGTTTACGCGCTGAGAACTTTTGGAAGATAGTCCAAGTTTTAAATGCCTCCTTCGTTAATGCCACGACTGAAGCGTCCGTGAGTTCTTCTTCATTTCTCTTCGTAGAGATGGTCGTAGTGCCTTGGCGCTCCGGTTGGCTGTGCTTCTTCTCTCTCGCAGCTTTCTACTGGACCATTCAGTGAGTCATTCCCAAGCCAGATCGACGTACCCTGGAATACAGCCCTCAAAGACACTCGAAGCGTTTCACAACTTTCCCGGGATTCTCTAACCTCCTCGCGTCTGTTAACCATTTCTTCGAAGCTTGCAGTAGCGCTCGCTGACTTTCCACTTATAGCATCAAATATAAATCTTTTGCCAACTATTTTCCAAATTCTTAAAATCGAGACTCGGTTTAGGCAATATTTTTTAATTATCGTATTCGAGATTAATTAAATGAATTTCAAGAAACAGAGACGCGGCAGAGAGAGAGGGATTGATTGATTGATTTTTTATTATGCCTCGGTATAAACTATTAGGCAAATTACAGACAGCGTAGAAATGACAGCTTAAAACTAAAAATAATACAATAGAATAATCATAAGTATAAGAGTAATGTTAGCTGAATTTAGAGAATTTCGAGGGAGAGGGGGAGATTTATTGATTGATAATTTATTTATACCCTAGATAACTAGGGGGCCAAATTTACAATGTTCGTTTAATATAATAGAACTTAAAACTAAAACTTTTTTTTCTAAAGTAGGAGTAAGTTGTTAACGCAAGGCATGCCTGACCCCGCGAAATCTCCGATGATCATGGGACAACTTCAAAGTGAATAAATCATAAAATAACAGAATAAAGAAATTAAAAATAAAAATAAAACAAAAATAAATCATTCATTTTTTATATAACGCATCTCTTATTCGTAAAATTAACCAATAATTAATTTGTTGCGGAGAGGTCGAAACGGTTCCGAAATCGGCATTGTTCGAAAGCACGCACTCTATTCTACTCAAAGTCACACGCACCAGTCATCCCTACCCTATTCTCGCTCTCTCCTTCATCCACATCCATCCGCTCGCAAGCTGCCGCTTTCTCCCACCACCTTCCGTTACCGAATTCTCGCTATAGAAGACGCACGCATTTTAATGAATATAATTTCGTTATCGTTTTACTCGACCGTCTTCTCCGGGTTCAGCCAGACCTATTCTCAACATAATTAAAGCTTTGAACAATAATAACAACAACAGAAAATCTTTAATCGATAGAAGGAAGATCGCGTGATTGATCTTGCAAAACGTGGAGAGAGACCGAGAGAGACCGAGAGAGGCCGAGAGTGACCGAGAGAGGGAGAGATAGATAAATAGATAGATAGTGTAACGACCGGGCGAATAACGAATAACGCGTGTATTTAGTTTGGGGGCGGATATTATTAGTACAATCGCATTTAAATATCCCGAGCATGAACTGTCATACGTCCGTTCGGTCAGACGTGTCAGTCCAGACTCTTTAACATGACGATCGATTTCGTATCGATCGTGCGTTCGTTCGTCTAATGTCAAACCTAACTCATACCGTGTGTCTTAACGAATAGTCAGCTACGATATTCGTTACAATAGATAGATAGATAGATAGGGTAAAAGTGGTGAATATGGCCCACCTCGATTAACACGTAAATCAAAGATATATGGATCGGGCCATATTCCCCACTTTTACCGTAGAGGTATTTATTCCGTGCTCGGGGACCGGAGTCCCATAAGAGACCCGTGCATCCTCACACAAGCGCATCAGCATAGCACACAAGTATAATACCGTAGATAAAAATAAAACTAAATAGAATTAAATATAACTAAATGTAACTAAATATAATTAAATCTCAGTAAATACAACTAAACAGAAGTAAATATAACGAAATAGAACTAGAATAGAAAAGGAGGAGAGAGGGAGGGAGAGAGGGAGGAGAGAGGGAGGGAGAGAGAGAGGGAGAGAGGGGGAGAGAGCGAGAGAGAGGGAGAAAGAGAAAGAGAGAGGTAGAGAGAGACGTATAGTTCCTTTGTAAAAATCTAATAGAGTCGCGAGAGTCGCGGGCTCGGCAGAACGAACGTCGACGTTGCCGCGGGGTTTCGGGATTACTGCAAAATACGTCGGGAACGTGGAATTGCGGTGAGCCTTTCCCCGGAACAGGCGCTCCACGACGAAACGTTTTCTCTATAATGCTCTATCCGACTCTTTCCACTATCGCACTCTCGCTGAACCCTGTCCTGGTTCGCCGCACTCTTGCTTCCAGCCGCGGGCGCGCAAGCGAAACGAACACTGATGCCGCTGCTGCTACGGCTACTGCTGCCCCGCACCGGCAGTGGATCGTTCGTCGTTGGATTTTATCGGTGGATTAGCATTGCTTTACATAGTTTCGAGCCGCTCCGGTGTGTGTGCCGTGTGTGTGTGTGTGTGTGTGCACATGAGGTTCGCCAAAAGCAGCAGTAGGTTTCGGGTGATCTCGTTTACTCTATTCCGTACCGAGACCATACAACGGTCTCTTTCCCCCTACCGCAAAACGACCAAATCCGGTTTCGGAGCAGTTTTTGATTTGCTGCCAAAAATTGCTTCCCGGCCGGTAGTTTTCATAAAAATTATTAAAATCATTCAAATAAATCACCGACCAAAGAGCGAAGTTATTAATTTTTTAAGGTAACAACCACCCCGCAGGTGCTCTCGGTTCCCCGTTGACAAAGGAGAGCCCGAGCTAAAAAAAAATATGGCGTCTCTTTTCTTCCTGAAGTTGGGCGAAGAAGGTGAGGATAAAAATTTCCTCGCACGGCAGTGTTCTACCGCCAGCGTATCCGGCAATGAATATCACTTATAAGGCATATTAATTAGAGTGTATTTTAATAGAGGAACAATTAAGAAAGTGGGTCGTCGCACAAGCGACACGGAGCTCTCCGGGTTCTAAGGGTAGTATTAGAGGTACCTAACCAACGCGTGATGTAGAACTCTCGTACCGCGAGCACAGTGTGTCGTAGTGGTGGAAGGTCGAGAGCTGAGCTACGCTTTTTTGTATTTTTTTTAATTTTAATACAAAAGAGGGTAAGCCGTGGGTGGGGTGGTAGCGGTGGTCCAAGATTTACATCATGAGCACAACAGCTACGAAAAGAGTTTTACACCGTGAGCAGAGTACCATTACCCGCCTTTGACAACGTAATAGCGAGTAGCCCAGTTGGCTTGTTAGAATGTGGAACCGTCTGACGACGACGAAGCTTGTGTACCCCGGTTTCCATGCTTCGGGGAACATGGAAGAAAATTCCTAGGCTAACTGAGAAACGAGTAAAGTACGAAAAAAATAGCGCGTTTCTACTTAAAACCAAAATAGAATCATAACTCTCGATTCGCATATTTAAATATTTTTCTTTAATTAGATGCGAAAAATTGTACTTAAAGTTTTTACAATTTTTGCGTACACTGAGAAGGATCTAGTAAAAAATTATTGTAGGGTAAAAGTGGTGAATATGGCCCACCTCGATTAACACGTAAGTCAATGATATATGGACCGGGCCATATTCCCCACTTTTACCCTATTGCTGGATATAGTAATTATATATCTAATAAAAAATTACTATATCGCTAGAGATATTACCATAGCACATAATAGTAGGGCGCTAGGCCGCCACCTATGGTAGGAAGTACCGGATTTATAAGAATTTTTCTTAGATATTATGGTAAAAATTCTTGGATAATCCGAGCCTTTCTGACATATGTGGCGCCCTGGCGCCCTACTACTACAGTGATAAAAATTGTTGGGTGATTTCACCAAAATATATTTGAGTAATTAAAAAAGTTTGTTCGACCAACTAAATATTTATTTGAACGTCTCTGCCCGAATCTTAATTGATTCAACTGTACTTTTTTATCAGTGTATGTGCTATGGTAAATTTTCTTAGATGATCGGTAGTTTTTACTAGATCCTTCTTTCAGTGTCGTAGTTTTATCGTAGGATTTATTCAAACAGAACTCCTCGAAGTAGCTCATCGTATTCAGTGTTGGAAACTCAAAGTGACCCGAGGCGATGCAATATCCTGACTGCATGCTGGCCCATGCATCCGGGAGTATACCTCCTCCTCAGCGGTTCGCGATGTTTCCGACCGATTACAGCCGCATCGAAATATGTACCTTTGCTCTGGGAGTGGCTTAGGTTCGTCACTCGATTATCCAATGGCATTCTGTCTTTCTCTCTGTACTAGTGGCTGGTTTTTATTGGTTCCGTCGACTTCCCTTCGTGTTTAGTAAAGCGCGTTTACTTTGCCGAAACACACATGTATGCATATGTTGTGATGTGGTTCTGATGGGTCTCGGCAACTCGGAACGCTGGCGAGTAAGGGAGCGTGCACAGGGTGTCGCCCTTTTAATTACTTTGCCAAAAGGGCACCAGGTGTTTCTGGTTTCCCGGGAATAACCAAGCCACACTCTATGACTGTGCCAGCTCGCACGGCATTGAATGGAGTGGACACGGGTTCGAACGACCTCATAAAAAGAACATCAATGATAAGTAATGATTCTGGGGGTACCGTTGCTTATCATAAAATGCACAAGAGGAAACTATGATGACTCGACCGAAAAAATAGAATTGAAACAAATAATTGTTGAACCAAAATTGGGCAACAAAATCCAATTTCTATTATTTATGAACTGAGACAAATGAGTATGATATGCGATCGTAAGCCTCGTTCTTAGCCCGTGTAGACGCGATATCAATAGATCATACAATATGGCCGAAGGCTAGAAGATTGCGATATTATATAATACAATCGTACACGATGAGTAATTAATTTGACGTAAAATAAATTAGCCATCAAAATTGGTGGTGCGGAAGACACCGCCAATTTCGAGGAGATTCTTTTTTGCTCGACACAACGTATTTCGCCTAATTAGGTGTCCGGGCTATATTTCCTTGAACAAAATCTCCACGGACGTAATCCCCCGCGCCAATTCCCCCTGGACAAAATTTCCCCGGACATCATTTCCCCCGAATAAAATTTCACCGAACAAAATCCCACCCCGGATCAAATCTGCGAGATTGTATTCTAGCACATAAATGTGCTAATTAATACATACCATGTATATTGTCGATTATCGTCCTGCGGACTCGGCTAGTCGGCCTCTCGTACGACCCGTCGATTAATATTATTTCGTAGTAATAATTTGCTGGCTGGATTACGATTTCGCAACGCTGAAACAGAGAGATGTAACGAGATGTTAAAAAATAGTATTTTTTTCGATAAGAAAAAAATAAATTATTGTCACAAACTGTTAACACACTAAACACCAATAATGTAATAATAAAAAACTAAAACTGTGCAGCTGATTGTTAGCGAAACGCAAAATGCTCGGGAAATCGTGCATTGAGCCATTATGAAATTACCTGCGATACACGGTGAAAAGACAAACAGCGGCGTGTCTCGCAGAAATTTCGATATGGACAAACATGTTTTCTTCCGAAAAGCCTTTATCTCTATGAATTTGCATCGACACGTAACAAAACCTGCAAAAGACACTGGCTTGATTCAAAGAAACTGCTTGCCAAATTGTATCAAAAGATTTTTTATCGACGCAGATAAGACCGAACACGGAAAAAACACGCAAAGTCACGCGATTACCGCGAATTGCATAATTCCGTTTTTACCCGTTGGGCAGTCTGAAATTTAAAATGCCACCTCGCAATGTATTTAGCCGGATTCGTCTTGTTGGACTATATGCCTGTTTCTGAGTCCCCTTAAGCCCGGCGCACACCACACTCAATTCACCGTCGCTCATTTGTAAACAGACGCGGTACAGCTTCCCGCTACGCTCTGTCTACAAATCCCCATCGCCCTACGGCTCGGCTATCTTGCGGTCAATTCCAATGCCGAATTGTCCGTCTCTCGGGGGATTTCCTCGCAGTCTCGGTAACAGTCTCGGGGCGACGAGCATGATTTCTCAGTGAATGGACCTGCCGAAAGCCCATCCGTCTTCTCCGAGATATCTCATACGGTCTCGTGTAACATACACGTTCCATTGAACACTCAAGCTCGTCGCTGTGCTGTCACGATCATGCCGTCCGACAATTGGATCTTGACGTGCAGCCTCCAAGGCTGCTGCACGTATTCGGTGCAGCGATATAAACGATCCGATGCATAACAGGTGTCGATTCACATCGAGCGTGAAAATTTATGATTTTTTTTTTACAGAAGAATAACGATCTAAATTTTGGCGCCTGCTTATGCCGTCATGTTTTCCTCATTGCTCAATGTCGTAATAAAATTACAATAATTTATCTCTCCCTGCGCACTTCGTATGCGATGAGAAATCAAAAATAATTACACGCAGGTAAAGTTTGAGCAGGGAGTGGATGATGAAAATCGGTGCGAGAATTAAGACGGAAGGGGGTTGAAAGTTTACTTGCATCCAGCTCGCACGAGGAATAGACTTACTCCTAGCGTTGAATCAACCAAATCCATCGGGTGCGAGGATATACTTCCCGTTTCCACAAGTTTGTAGCCTCCCCTACGCTCTCTCCGTTGTTATACCGCAAGTTAAAGGTGCATGAAAACTCGCTGGAGAAGGATGAACGATACGAACATGGAGAGAGTTAAAACGAAGCGAAAAAATAAAATAAAGATAAAGGGAGAGCGAGAAAGCGGAGAGCACGAGGAGTAGTTAGAGACCGACCGGGGATGAGAGCCTTAGCAGTGGAGAATACGGTAATTAGAGAGACGAAAAGAGAAAGCACAAGGTGAAAAGAATGGAAGCCGAATTATGCAGATGCCCTGCATATATATGTGTTTTCCGTGCCTGCACCTAGCAAGACTGGATGTCCTTATCCGTGCGGGGATGGTCTCTACTCTCGTTTTCCGCTTTACCACCCCTACATCTCTTCCACTGTACGCGGCCAATGGACGTCTGGGATTTCTCGAATTGAATGTAAATTGCCCTTTTGCCACGTAAACTACTCACGCTGCAATGGATCCTCGTCTCGTTAAGACCTTGCAAATAAGGAATTTCTTTAGGGCGTTTTTTTTTTAAGTACCTGCTGTGTTTTTCCCCCGGGACTTTTCATGCTGATCAATGAATAAATGAGCTCGTCGACTCATCGGCTTAATGGTTTATTTACCTGATATCATATATATCTTGTTCACTCCTGTCGGCTCCATAGAACCATGGTCGATAACGCGAAGTGTTTTTTTCACTTCATTCCAGCCGAATTAATAGTACACTGACTACGATATAACGAGAAACGGCGAGCGCGCGCTGGGACGATGGAAGCTTAATTAATGTTCGAGCGTAGTGCAGAGTCTTTTATCGTCAAATACACTGCGGAAAAAAATTGGCTGCAACAAAAAGACTCAAATATTGTGAATATTCGATGACTCTGTTATTCCAAACGAAACTTTCAAAAAAATATTTAATGGACGTACCAGGCATTTTCAAGATAAATTTGATATAAATTGGAAACTACCGCATTTCTCTTTAACTCACGATATCTCAAAAGCTAAACAGTAAAACATTACCAATTTCTTTTTCCATACCCGTGGATACATCCATATCTTTAAAAAACTCATTTTTAAAAATTATGAAATCTCGTTTAACTAGGGGAACGATGAACATGTTTGAAAATCGCAATGCCAATTTATAAACGGTGAATATCTCGGCTTGGGGATCTTAAATCTTATTTTATTTACACAGATGTATGTGTGACTTTGGGTAAGTTTGGGTGATATGGCCATGATTTTTAAACAATGAAAGTCGCAGATTTAACGTTAAAAAAAAACTTTAAATTTTAATTGTAATCAACTCTAAAACATCAAAGTGAAGTAATTCATTCAGAACTTTCGATATTTTCGAGGCGTGATTTAATAGCAGCTCTATAAATAAATATTTGCAATCGGTAATATCACATTACGGGTGATATGGTCATAGTAATAATGGTAGTCGATTAGGCCTACAGGAGCATAGAGGGATCGCACAAAACATTTCTTACTATATTTTATGATATCTACATGATCTACAGAAAGACAATCATTATTTCCATCAAATCTCCCAGATGGCAGGTTAAAAAAACGGTTTTTCTGGCTATATCACCCGGAAATTGCGGGTGATATATCGTATATCGTACTGACCCTTTCACATACAATCTTAATATTTTCGATGCAATTATATTGTATCCACATATACTAAAAACTATGCAAGCGGCTGCCTAGATTCGTTTGTTACGTTATAAGATATTACAGGTGGCCATATCACGATGAACTTATCGTATTAGATAATGCGTACACCAAACCTTAATAAATTCTTGAAAAAGAAAATTAATTCCATGATTGTACTAACTTAATTAACTAGCCACATACAATGCTCGCCTCCCGCCTGCATCAATACTCACCGCCGTATACGTTCGCAACGAAAACTCTGCAGACGCAGAGGCTTGCCAATTTCGTTATTGCTTCAGCGTGAGTGGAAGGTAACGTTTGTGGAGTAATGCAGAGTACCGGTAGGGAAAAGGGCTGGCTGAAGCTGCGTTACTATATATAGTAACCTTAGCCATTTCGCCCAATGCTTGCGCATTTGTCATTCATATAGATACCTCCACTGATTGTTTCTAGCCGTACGAGACACTCCGCAAACAGCGTAGACTCGCAACATTGTCCAAACTATTGCTCCACGACCGTTCACTTCGTTAGGTTCCTATTCCAACCTCGTTAATTGTGTTTCGCGCCGATTAACGTAACCGCGAAACTACACGACACAACTCGAAGCCACACAGACGTACAGTTGTACAGTTACAATTCAAATATTTACGTTATGATAATATCAAGGATGCGTGACAAATACGCAAATAATATTTCAACAAAAGTACATTACCGCTCGGAATGTTTGTTTTACATTTTGCTGCTGGGGTACGCACATACCTCAGCGCAGCTCGATGTGTACCGCTGAAATGAGAGTGCTCTCAACGACGTTGTCTTCGTTCTTGTTTGCTATTGTCGACGAGAAAATCCGAGCGATGTTTAATAAACGAATGAGAAGCGCCTCACGGTGGAATTCATCGAGAGAGGCAGACGGAAAATTCGCGTTCAGCAAACTCGGCGCGAACTGCAAGTATAAATACTTCACTTGCAATCGTGTTTGAACGACAATAAAACAAATGCTGCGAGATCGGTAATGCTTTTGCCCGAACATTTTTTTCTGAACGATCTTAAGGTGGTAGTAAAGATATTAACGTAACCTCAAAGTATGTTCAATCTATTTATCTCCGAAATGATTTTATGAAATAAAAAACAAATTGCGGGTCTGACTGCGTTAATCAAATACGCGGTGAGCCCCGCAAATTTTTTTTTATTCTGTAAAATCGTTTTGGAAAAAAATGGATGCAGAATTGTAAATTTGTCTCTCTGTCTCTCGCACTCGCACGTGTTTAGCCTCCTCTTACGGGAAAGTTAAACACTTATGAGTGCGAGAGAGACTGAATAAAAATGTTGAATCCTTTTTTTTCGAAACGAATCTATAAAATAAAAAACCGTATTCGGAGAAATTGGATTCAAAATATGTTGCGATTATGTGGAATTTTAGCTGTACCTTAAGCGCTCCACACTAGTCGAATGTGCAAACTTTTCTTAAATCGTTATTGTTTCGCTTTCCAGTAGTAGTCCTTACATCTAAAAAAACATGAATAGTTATGAAGTCACAATCACAAAAATATTAAACGGCTTATGCTTTTTTTTATCGGAAAGGTACATCAATCCTTTCAATTTTTCCAAAGAAAATGGTTATTTTTGTTTGCTTAGTTTTTACGTGTCATAACACATTCTATCTTTTGTAAGATTATCTATGAATTGACAGTTTGGATATTCATTAGTATTCTCTGTTAAAACTTGACAATCTTTCGGTTACTTGACGAAACCCCCTCGTAAACAAGTAACTGAGTTTTTAAAAATGAAGGATGGTCGCAATTATCTAAATAGTAATTTGGTAGAGTAACTCTTTCAAGAGAAAAAATGAGCCGCACTATATAAAAAGCGATCGGAAGATATGGATTGTTATTTGAGAAAACTGACCAGATATTTTATGCAAAATTACCACAAACCAGTTAAGAGTTTTGAAAATCCATTGTCATCAATACTTACGTTGTTAATATATTTACATTACGAACATATGCCGTAATACGAATCCCTATCCGCAGCAGTCGACTTACGCACACTAGAGCGACGGCGCGCGCTTCGCTCACGTGTTTAGTGTGAATGGCCTTTAGGATAATTTACATCTAAATATTTCAATCTCGTTTTGTCACGCGTCTACTCGCTTCAACGGCAACAGTGCAAAATTACACAGAATAAAATATTTGTATATTTAACAAACGTTTTTTTCTCCGCAAACGTCCACAATTCTTTTATTGTTCATTTTACAAAAAAATAAAATTCGTAAAATTAACAGACATTTTTGTAACATGGTTAACATTTTTTTGTGAAAGTAACTTGAAAAGAATTGTGGATGTTTGTGGACAACAAACGTTGGTACCTCCTATTTTACTGTGTATATATTTTCGAGAATTTCGATAAAATATCGCGTTATTCACCACACTGATAAAAAAATGCGGTTCAATCAACTAAACATTCGGACAGGGATGTTAAAATAAATATTTTGCTGGTCGAACATAATATTTTAATGCCGCAAAAATTATTTGGTGAAAACACCCAGAAAATTGGTGAACCAACCATCCTTTTTGCTGTACCACTAATATATTTATTTCAATGTCCCTGCCCGAATCTTTAGTTGATTCAACTGTATTTTTTTTATCAGTGCAACGTTTTGGGGGGGGGGGGCAATATTTTATTTTTTTATTTTGTATTTAGTGCCAGTTTGACAGGTGCGAAGCGTTCCAACTTCCTTAAATTTGCAGTGCTGCGATGTAATCGTTTTATTATCATTCGCAAAATATCGCTGTGACTTGAAAAGTCACTGGCAATGGTGGTTGCGCTGCCGACGACGGCGTGATTCAGAGCTCGTTCGAAGTAGGCAACAGGTTGGAAAGAGAGACGTTTTTAAAAGATTTTTCACGCGACGTAGGGCGAGCTCTGTGTATAGGTCGGAGCTTGCTGTGACTGTCTCTCTCTCTCTTTCACTTCATCCCCGTTTTCTCCCGGGTGCTGTTGCTGCTGCTGCAACCACACGACTGGGCGAAAACGAAGAAAGATGAGTCGGAGAGAATGCTGGGCTACGAGGCAGCTTGCGTGCCCGAGAACCGTGAAGAATCGCGCTGGAACGATTCGGCGCCTCCTCGAAATCGCATTAAGGTTTTTCCCTCAATCTCGGGGCGAAGCTCGTAGAACTCTAGTCCTCACCTTCCCCTCCTCTACCCCCTCCCCCTTCACTCACCGTCATTGCAACGCGAATTCTTTTCGCTTCTCGCGCAACAACCGAACCCCGTAAAATTCTTACGGCGATGTAGAAACTATAAAAACGAAAAAAGAACACGAAAGCACTAAACAAAACGCTCGAAAAGCTCTAAAAAAAGCTTCTCCGGTGTACGCCGAAGTTCGAAGAATATATTCATGCCACTTTCCGTTAGCTATAAAAATTTCTCGCGGCGGGAAGCTTTTCGCTAAGGTGAACATAGAGAACATCGTATGGGCGCTTAGATACAAGTTATGGTACGGTTAAAGCTCCCGGTGTTGTAGCATTAAGAGAGATTCCATGAGCATACGCAAACAGATCGTTGAGCTTGTTTGAAAGAAGCATGCATTTCTATTTCAATCTTTTTTCAAGTATTACAAACTGCGAATAGAACACAACTTTAACTTGCACCAGTTATTTTTGTTCGTTCACTAAAAACTGCTGTTTGCACAGTGAACCAGTGAAGGGCACTGATCAGTTTCTAGCATTTCGTGAACCTGAACTAAAAAATAGTTTCGTAAAAACGGAATATGAAGTTTCATAAAAATAATTTTGTTAAATTAGTCATAAACCCTTTTGTTCTGGTATGAATATACAAACGTGTCCTTTTATTTCCCGTGCCATTAACACTTTTAGTTTGTACCTTTGTTTGTAAAAGTAAAGTAAAATTAACATATAAATAAATTGTGCACGTTTGCGGACGATAAGTTGTTGCACTCAGAAAAAAATGGATTTGACGGCCACCGTTTATTTGGTTTAAGTAAAAATTTTATTTGATTTAAATAAATATTTATGTAAATGAAATAAATAGTTCGTTCAATGAAATAAATGTTTATTTAAATTAAGTAAATAGTTACTTAAAAGAAATAAATATTTATTTAAATCACACAAATATTTTACTTAAACCAAATAACCGGTGGCCGTTAAGTAAATTATTTTTCTGAGTGTGCAAAAAGTACAAACTTTTTTACCGTGTATTCTGTCTTTTCAACAGGCGAATACAACAAAAATTTAAAGTTGTTACAAAGTACCGACAGTGTTGATACATTTAATGGAAATTTTTAACAATTATTTAGCTTCCGTCGTAATCTCGTTGAAAAAAACCTTCCTCTATGAGGAACCAATACATAATTGTTCGAAGAATTAACGGCATTAAATTATCTGAAAATAAAAAAATGCTTTTCATATCGAATATAATATACGGAATTATATTTCTGCCATGGTGTTTACTGTATTTGTAAGCACGCGCGAAATAGGAGCGAGTTGACCGAAGAAGGCTCGAGAGCCCGAGCAACAACAACATCGAACGAAGAGAGCATTCGCGAATAATAACCTAGGGACGATAAGTAAGAGTCTCCAATACCGATTCCTCCCGAAATTCTACGTGTGAGCGTGACGACATGAGCGTCTTCGTCCTCAGTTATCGCTCAGGTGTCGTGCTGGCACGTCGTTGTTCTTCCTCGAAGAAAAATTTCTTTCATCTTTATTAATTTCTTAAAATCGAATAGTGGCCGAATCGTAGGAGTTCCGTGGTTATTTTTTCACGTTTCCCTCTTTTCCTGCTCCACATCCTATCCTCTCCATCAGGATATCCTTACATATTATTTTCTTTTCGTTTTTGCAGCGGTTCTCAGTATTTCGCAAATTTCCTTCCCCAATCCCTCAGTGACCTCGAACACGTCGCGTTTCGCGAATTTTCGGTAGCGATTGCGTTCGTGCGTGTATTAAATCGTATCGGTTCGCGTGATAACAGGATCGAGAAGAAATATCGTGCGAAAATGCGTTTCGAATCTCTACTCGCCCACTACGAGCCGAAGAACACGCCGCTGATGCAGCTCTACAATATGCTCGATGATTTCGATCGGAACAATAACTTCGATCCGTGGACGGAGAGGTGAGAATTTAATTCATTATTTTTTTTTTTATATTTCGTTCGTAACATTTATTCTCGCAAAAAAATACTCGTCCATACAATTTACACGTGTGTGTGGATAGAAAGGTATTTTATGCATGTTATGTTTTTCCTTTATTCCGGAGCGCCTCTTGAAATATTATCAGCGATGCGATATATTTTTCATTGTTCGACCGACGGTTCACGAGTTTGTTCGAATATTCGTGCAAATACAATCTCACCCACTATTCGTTTCTGTGTTTCAATAAAATCCGATACGGTTTTTTCGACCATCTGTAGAGAAAACACAAAAAAAAAATCGTATTTTTCTCCCGAATATACATTGAACTCACCAGGTCTGTAAAAAAAATCATTTTATTTCGCGTATCGCAATATCTTCGATAAGAGAGAGAATACATTTTTTTATTTATTTGAACAAAGGAAGAGAATATTCGTCGAAATATTTGCGCGCATATTCGTTTCGACGCTCGTTCGATCAGTGAGTTTCGGCGCGTTGCTACAAGACGACGCGATACATTCCTTGTAACGAAAAAAAAAAAGTTTCCTTTGTCGACACGATCGAGAAACGAGAGTGAGAGAGAGACAACGACGCACGACAGACGAGGCTCGAACGAATTCGGTCGTAAACGTTGATTTTCGATCCGGTGTTTACAAACTTCTCTACCGAGCGGAGGTCATCGAAACAATCGTTTTCACGCTCTCCATCATCAGACACATCATAATTCTCAATATTCCAACCAAAATTCTGTACAAAAAAATATCGAGACAAAAAAATCTATATTGCCGATGGTTCTTTCCATTATCAAATTGGACGAGCGCAGAAAAAACTCCGCGTTAAAATCTACTTTATTTCCGGCCTCTCTCATTCCACCCCCACCCCTCCCCCGCCCCCCTTTCTCTCAGTCCTTTTTTCTTCTCGTTTTTTGTTCGATCCTCTCTGTACGAAATTGTGATAAATCAGCATCGATCGGGACGTCGGACAGGCCGGAGGTATTTGCGAGGCTCGACCGAAATTTACGGTGGCGAGCGCAGGAGCAGCAGCAGCAGCATCGTGTTATCTCGCGCGAGTTTGGAGCGCGGGCGCGCTGTTTGTCGAGCGAGATAGAAAGTCCCGCGTGTGGGATAAACACTAACGCGTTTGAGAATAACAGAGAGAGGCGAACTATATAATGGAGAAAATACGCTAGAGCGAGAGACATAGTGCGGGAGAGATAGGGGAAGGCAAACTCGTATCTGCATTCCAGTCAATGAGCACGCCAGGTCGCGTGGGACATCCCCTCTGTGTGCTTCCTCTCTCTTCTTTTTCTTTCGGTTCCGGCTCGTCGGCCTCACCTCGTTCTCTCGTCATAACGCGAACACGTTCTACCAGCTTCATAAAGATCAACCCGATCTCACTGGCTCCGAGCGCTCCATCAAAATTCGCGATAGGATGCGATAGATTTTTTTTTAACCTCGCAAGTGGTAAGTCGTATATAAAGACATTATAGTTTTTATTTCACAAAAAATTGTATGTCTGTAGGAAATAATTGAATGTGGGGAATATGTCCCATCGCGACGACTGTATAAACCGATGATATAGGAACCGCACTTTTTACCCGAAATATTAAAAACATTATTCAAAACCGTTTTTACTTACAAAGATCCTTTTTTTGGCGAGCAAGCTTGCCGTCTTTAGCTCCAACATCGATGGAGATGTTTGTAATATTTTATTTTCTGAGCCATCGAAGGTATTACGTCTTCGAGTATTTGACATTGACAAGAAAATACAGTTTACGATTATTTCGAGTTATTCTTCAGCATTTCAATCGTTTAAAGCTCGCACAAACTCTAGCTTCCGGTTGAACTTGGAGAAGTAAGAAAAAAAACCTTGTAATTGTACGCCACTTTTTACAAACAGGGTTCTATAAAGGGCATTCGATAAATCTGATATCGATGCGGTTTGGTGTTCATTTATGTCGCTGTGGATAGCGAAAAAAAAAAATTGAAAGCTCGTTATTAAAGAGTTTGTCGGGATCAAGTTTTCTGTTGGCCGATGTTAGCGGGGCAGAGGAGCCGGGTATATAGTTAGCCGGTTTCGGAAGCAGTACGTTAACGAAGTTTCCAGCCGCGAGCCGTGGGGATTGCGCGCCAACCCCTCCCGCCCCCTTCGTTATAGTTATCGGTTCGGTTATCTCCTGTTTAACACCATTGTGTCTACTGGAGAAACGGGACAGGGGTAGTGGATGATAACGAAT
Source organism: Ichneumoninae sp. B BG-2022a (assembly GCA_030522725.1). Lineage (NCBI taxonomy): Eukaryota > Metazoa > Arthropoda > Insecta > Hymenoptera > Ichneumonidae > Ichneumoninae sp. B BG-2022a. Next base: position 22,718 of record JAPYZD010000754.1, read on the forward strand.
CGGCAGTGGAGAGTACAGAGACCGAGGCAATAGCCGACATGGTATATAGGAAGGGACGAGGGAGGGAGGGAGAGAGGAACCAGGACACAATGGTGCTCCAGACACCGTGAAGATCCGGTAATTGAATTATACTCCGATAACTGCTTATCGCCGAGAGCGCGGCTTCGACGATCCGTAGAAAATATCTTTCTCTCTCTCCGCTCTCGTCCTTTCCTCTCGTTGTCCTTCCGCTGCTTTTCGTTCCAGTCGCTTTTAGTCGCCGCGCGACGATCCACCGAGCCCTCGAGAAAGAGAGAGAACGGTAAAAAAAAAAGAGTGAAAACTGGCGTAGCAAGGAGCGCGACGTTACTCCGTCGCTTCGTGTTTTAAATACGACCCTGCGTGAGAGTCTCAGCGAATTATACCTTCCTCGCCCTCCACTACCACCCCCTCCACCCCTCCTCCCTTCCCCAGCGAACCTTCTTTTATTTCAGAAGAGGGTTGAAAATACGACGTGATAAAAAAAAATGAAAGAGGATAATTTAACTTTTCGCGTTGTTAAAATATTTTCTCGACTCTCGCGACAATAGTTCTTTTTTTTGTTATCATTAACTTTTTATTATTCAACGTTTCAACGAGGCGTCTGAGTTTTGTTTTAGTTTACATTTTACTTATCACTTGATGATTAAAAAAATGTGTCTTATATATTTGATGCGAATTAAAATATTGTCTCGACTTTGGCGACATTAGTTTCTTTTTTTTGTTGTCATTAATTTTTTTATTGTTCAACTTTTCAACGAGGCTTGTGACTTTTATTTTAGTTAACATTTTAATTATAAATTACTCGATGATAAAAAGAATTTGTCCAGTATATTTGATGTTAATTAAAATATTTCCTCGACTCCCGTCTTACTATTATTTTTTTATGGTCATCGTTGCATCCTTCGACGTCGTCGACATCGACGATGCACGTGACTTTCGTTTTAATTGCCATTTCCAATGATCGATTGTTCGACGATACCCAAAATTATATGTAAGGACATCTTCGATGAATTATCAGCGCGTACGGTTAACGGTTCTCGAACGGCGTCCTACATAGTGGAATCCTCTCAGCGAACCCCGATAATATGGCTCACCATCGGTTATTGTCTTCGAGCAGGGACATTATAGGCTCGAGGGAATCAGTACCGTGTGCTTTCTCTCTCTCTGGACGATGCTATGTACGCGAGAGAGGGAGGTGAGGCCATTGGAAATTCGCGTTGCGTATACCGTTACCCTTCTCCCGATGTCCATATTGCATATAGGTAGGTTTCACCATCTCGGGGATTGGCTGTTGGACAATTAATTTCGGGGTTCGCTGTAAGCCAGCCCGAGCTGGGTAGATGTACCAAGACTATAGCAATCTCTACACACGAGAGTATGTATATATATATTATATATATATATATATATATATATATATATATATATACATGCATCTACTCGAGCGAAGCCTCCCAGCAGAGTTGGCTTATATACTCGAACCGCGAGGATCGCGCGACAGTTTTGATCGATCAGTCTCGACTTTGCCTGGCGCAATCTCGCCGATTGAGTCAATACAGTGACAGCAGTTGCCGAAGAAGTGGGGGGCGGGGAGGAAGGTGAAACGACCCACTCGGATATACTCCAATCCCGAATAACGGGCATCGCCTCTATCCGGTATCATGAATCCCAAATTTCGTAACGACGTTGACGTCGGAATCACAAATTCGTAACGACGACCGAGTTCAACGCGCAAACCGAACCGGTGAATTGACATTTGCTATGTAATCGTCAGCTGCCAGATCGTCAATTGGGCACACGTATGAATAAGCTATTGCCACTACGGTACGTGCGTGCGAAGATCAGTTCGTGGCTTTAATGGGTAATGATCCGTTTAACCCCGTTCGCTGTCATTAATTACTTCGTTGCACTAATTTTATAGAGAAAATAAAAAACGATCGTAATTAACGCCTTCCTGACGGGAACGGTATGGATATGTCGGAAATTATAGAAATATGTTAATTTCGCAGTTCTTATATATAAAATGAATTAATAACATTGATTATCAATATTCGCATGAATACAGGAGTGGTCAATATGGCCTGGTGCATATACAATGGATTCACGGAATCGGCGATCAGTCATATTGATCATTTCTATCCTACCCTATAATATTTCCGAAATACAATATTTTTCATTTCCAATTTTTCAACACCCATACTTTTTCCATGTGAGTTGGACCCATAAAAATAATTTATTTGACGGCCAACGTTTATTGGGTTTAAGTAAAATATTTATTTGATTTAAGTAACTATTTACATAATTTAAATAAATATTTATTTGATTTGAGTAACTATTTACATAATTTAAATAAATATTTATTAAACCATTACTTAAACCAAATAAACGGTGGCCGTCAAATAATTTTTTTTCTGGGTATGGGGTGTCATATCTCGGGTATATCTATAAACTACTGTTCATTTAGAACTACTGAATAAACAATTACAAAATGTGTATCACATTTACAAAAATGTAATGCATTAGTTTCAGATTATGATTTTTTTCATTCCTTTGCCAACCATCTCTTTCCGAGATAAAATTTCGTTATTTGCATTAAATTCGTACTGCCTGTATGGAAATTCCGGGCACTGCAGGATGAAAGAGATGGTTAGATACGAAAACGTGCTGTTGAAAATTTTTCAAAAATTACCTTCACCTTAGGTATGTTATGTCACAAAATTCATTCAATTCAAAGGCACGTTTTATTTACATTTTTCGTATTGAACTAGGACAGGGAGGATGAGAATTCTGCGATTTCCTTAGCCGATGTCGCGTTTGCGAATCGCGCTTTTGCCTCATGGAGCTCTCCGACAGAAAGCGATGAGGTTGCTTAATTAGAAAGCCGAAGCTAGGAAGCACGCTTCAGCAACACGAGGAGGGTTGTACTCGGGAGCTTCGAAGCGACACCGTGCGATGGACGATGTTGTTGGCCAGGTCAGAGCAAAAAGGGGCGGCATGAGATAGAAGGCTAGGCCAGTGGAATCGTCGAGGGCAGCGTGTCAAAGAGAAGTCTACCGAGAGAGCCTCGTCGCCGTCGCTGTGAAGCATCCGTGCTCGGTCCCTTCGGCCGACTAAACTTTGACGTTTCGAGATGGAGCTCATTCGGTTATCATCCTCAGTGAGTCGACGCTATCGAATGAATCCTTGGAGCCGGACGAGTGGACGCTGAGCTACTTCGCTCGCGGAATTCAGTGACCTACAGCTGGGAGAGTTGCTGTTGCTGTCGTCTACCTTCATTTCTTAAAGCTTTGGTAACTGACTTGATCCACTCGCTCTTCGAGGCAGGAAATTAAATAAATTAAATTGCACTCTGGGTTTCTAGGAGCGAGACAATAATGCGATTCAAAGACATTATATCTTTGTTTGTAAGTGGTCAATGAATAATTTTCATAGATTTCACCGTGGACTCTGGGAGGTCGAGTCGCTCTTTAATCAACGGAAATTAACTTCAGTCAGAAGCTGGGGATGCAAACGACCTAGTTTCTCAGGTCCACCGGCCTTTGTCTCAATTTTTTCCTACCTTTTTATATTAATGAGGGTTTGACGATGTCGAATCAAAAGACGTGTTCGATTTTTTGTGTCGGTACAAGAAATCGTATTATAAATGCCATGCCATTGATTGCTCGCAGCGACGTTCGGGCCATGTAGAAAGATTGTTATGCATTTTGCATAAACCAAATGAAAAAATCGTTCTTTTTCTTTCAATGTAATTTTCATTTGAATCTTCTATTATTTAAAAGTGAAACTCTCGTGAGGTGATTGTTTTTATCTGATCAGAGCACCTTTAAGGTAGTACTTGCCGTACAGTCCCGCTAAACGTGAGCTTCATAGAAAAATTCGAACACTTCTCGATGGGATAAAAATCTGAAAAAAATTAAGTGTCTGGGGTGCTGCAAAGATTGTTTTTGTGAAATAATACTTCCAATTTGTCATTAACAATTTGAAAACAAAAATTATTCTTCAACAAATTATCCGGCGACTTAACTATTTTCCTTCATAAAAACAATTCGTTTATTTTTCTGAATACGTATGTATATTTTCCGAATTTTTTGTAATCTTTGAAAATTGCATTTTTTCAGAACTTGAACATAGAAAAAACGCAATTTTAAAAAATAGCAAAAAATTGTGAAAAAGTCCATACCTATTCAAAAAAATAAACGAATTATTTTTATAAAGGAAAATAGTTAAGTTGTTAATTTATTGAATAATTTGGCAATATTAAGCTGGTAATTTATTGAATAATAATTTTTTTCTTCATTTATTATTTCACAAAAACAATCTTTGTAGCACGTCCCATACACTCGATTTTTTAAAGATGTTTATCCCATCGAGAAGTGTTTGAAATGTTATCTGAAACTCACGTCTGGCGGGACTGTACCGCAAGTATTACCTTAACAACAACAATCAATCGGATTGAATTCTTGAAACGGTTATTTTTCTTCCCTCAAAGATAATAAAAAACATTTGTTTAATAATAAAAACAAACAGCCGGTATATTATTGTCTCTAGACAACATCGATGTAAAATGCTCATATCGTGTATAATGGGAGGTTTTAATACACACAAAGATGAGGGTCGAGTGCATCAGAGTTGCAATCGATTCGATCAGTAGACTAGAGCATACAGTCGATGCCAGCTTACCAGTCGAGCCAATCTACCGCTCTTCTATCTCTACAGTCTCCACGGTAGAGAGCCGAGGCTGCACAGCCTGCTACCAGCATACTCCGGCACACACGCGCACACACACATGCTCGCATGAGCCGAGAGAGAATTCAAGCTCCGCAGAATTTCTGTCCCCAATTACAAATGGACAATTGGACGCCGTTGGGGCGTGACGGGAACGATCTCGTCGCGATTACCGGATCGGCGAGAGCGATCGCGAGAGCCCGAGAGCGAGCCGTTCAGGCAGAGTCCTGCTATGCTCCTGCCTTCCTCCACCACTAACGCTACGGGGAACTAGTCCATTGCACTGGCAGAAACGAGCAGGCAGAAGCTTCATGATACCTTCCGAATCTCAACGCGAATCTCTCGTGACACACGTTTCCAAGCGAAAATGTGTCAACCCATAGTATTCGCTGACCTGGGACGTACCCGGGGCGCGCAGTGCGCCCGACGCTTCATCAGCTGCTGACTCGAACGATTAATGGCACGTTTCTGAACGCTAATAACTATCGATAATAGACGAGCCGAGTCATTTATCATTAGCCATTCAAAGTTTTCATCGCGGAACTAGTACCTGAGCGGAATTGAGTAGTTTATTCTTTTTCTTTCACCCAATAACAATAGGTGAAAAAAAAACGTTGATTAAGGCAGGAGTGAAGGATTGAAAAAAAGATAGAAATCGGTCGACCTACTTCTGCAACGATATCCGGTTCGCGAATAGACTTTATCACGCTCCATACATATACGTATATATAGACGCCTCTCTCTACCACCCGTTCAGTTTTCTCGCCAACATTCATCTCTCCGCTGGCTGACTCGGAAATCTTGCGACCCTTCTCATCGCGTCTCTCCGGATCGCGGAGAACGAGCTTCCGCCATTGGAGAGATCTCCGACTGATTTTCCTTCCTCGTTCCCCCTTTCTTCAATTCCCCCATATCCCTCTGTCCATCTGTCTCTTGCATTTCAACCGGGAGACCTATAT
>JAPYZD010000755.1:0-28420 GCA_030522725.1 Ichneumoninae sp. B BG-2022a
CAATCTTTTCAGCACCTTTTATATGCTAGAATTTTTTCAGATTTTGTTCTCATCGAGAAGTGTTTGTAATCTTTGTCTTTTTTCTCTCGAACTTAGGCGATTTCTTCTATCTAGTTATTGACCGATAATTATTATAAATCTTTTTAATTCGAAATATTAATTTTCCTAAAAAGTAATAATGGTACGTGAAGTACTTAAAATATGTTTCCTCTTTAAAAGAAAAGAAAGACTTTTAACAAAACGACCTCTAAAAAAATTCGAAATGAAGCTCATAGAAGCCAGGTGATGGCCAAAAGATTTATAGATACATGTATGTATGTCATGTAATAGACATATGGTGAAGAATTGTTTTAATTGAAAAAACTACCGGTAGCGTCTCGCTTTAAAAAAATCTGTTTTTGAGTACCTGGCGTTGAGACGCTACCTCGTTTCTTGATTTTACTATATTTACCTGCCCTCGCCAATTGGTCGGTATCCCACCCATGTTGTAGTGAACCGTTGGAATAACAGGTATGGGTTCCTTCTCGCAATTAACACCAGCGAAGACCCAAGCCAAGTGCGATATGCCAGGTAACTTTGTCCGGATAGTTTCAACGGGAAGATGAGTTAGCTGAAGATACATGTGATCCTTCTTCTCGCCTACGCCTCTGAAATCATCGAAGATATAGTTTTTTTTCGACAGTCAGTTATACTCAAGTTTCAATTAATTAGATTAAAATTAAATCGAACAGACCTTCCCTCGAGTATCTCGACGGTTATCGCGCGCGATACAACGTCCCTCGATGCGAGATCTTTGGCCTTTGGGGCGTATCTTTCCATGAAAAAATCACCCTCCGAATTTACAAGTTTACCACCCTCGCCTCTGCTGCCTTCGGTTATTAAAACTCCGCTGCCGTATATTCCTGGATAATTTATCTTCGATTTCATTTTTTCTTATTTTTTGTTTTTTCGTTGCGTATACCGGTCGGGTGGAATTGAACGAATTCCATGTCCTGCAAGGGTAAACCAGCTCTCGCGGCCAATGCGTTTCCATCGCCGGTGCACGTGTGAGCCCCTGTACACGAGAAGAAGCATCGTCCGGCACCGCCAGTCGCCAATACCTGCAGATAGACCAAATAAAGCCAGGTACGATTAGAAACAAAACATTATTTCTAATTTATTTAATGAAGTAATTTCGTCGATTATAAAATTATCAATTAATTAATTTAACCGTGTGATGAGCACGAAATCGATGCAACTGCCCGGTCTCGAGTTCCAATGCGATCACGCCCTTGCACTGTCGTCCGTGCATCATGAGATCAAGGGCGAAGTACTCGACGAAGTAGTGAACGTCGTGTCGAAGACTTTGACCGTAAAGGGTGTGTAGCAGAGCGTGCCCAGTTCTGTCGGAAACAGCACAAGTTCTGTGAGCCTGGCCACCCTTCCCAAATTTTAGTGACTGACCGCCGAATGCTCTCTGATATATCTTGCCGTCTTCGGTACGACTGAACGGACAACCTGACGAAAAATTTTATCAAAAATAAGTACAAGAAAATAAAATTGATTAAAAAACTGCAAATTGAAATGTTTAAAAATGGATATTAAAACTTTTTAAAAATGGAGACTGAAACATAAAAAAAACAATGAGAATTATAAGTTTTTTAAAATGTGTGAAAAAGGAACCATAGTTTTCCAGTTCGTATACAGCTTGCGGTGCTTCACGGGTCAGAAAGTGAATGGCATCTTGATCGCCGAGCCAGTCGGAACCCTTGACGGTGTCGTACATGTGATAGAGCCAATTGTCAGGCTCGTGATTGCTTATAGCGGCGTTGATTCCACCCTGTGCAGCAACCGTGTGCGATCTAGTCGGAAATAGTTTCGTCACCACTGCCACGCGATAGCCTTTGCTGCCCAATCCAAACGCGGCTCTCAACCCTGCACCACCGGCTCCTACGACGACGCAATCGTAGCAGTGGTCTATCAGTGGATAATTCTGCAATACAGATAAAATTTGAATAAAAAAATTAACATTTCACTTATTTTTAAAAATATAATAAAAAAATGACATCGGTTCTAATTCGGCCGTATTTATAAATAGATTTAAACAATGAAGAAACTCACGCTATCCGTGTCGTCAAGCCCACACTGAGCTTTCTCAGTGGAGCTAACGTTTACGTGCAGAGATCGATCTGCCGCTCCGAAAGAACGAGACTTCGTCGGAAATTTATCGGCGAAGGGCAATCCATAACAGCACTGATAACTTGAAAACCGCAAGTAGAAAGTATTTCGCATTGGAGAAGCGATAACTCTTTGTATCGGAACTAACTTATTCGCTATTTTTCCCAGAAGAGACATCGCGCGATGAGTTTTTCGAAAATTACTGAGAGATCATCGAGTAAAGTTGCGTGTGACGTTGAGAAATGTGAAGTTCATTTGTCACGTGTCATGTCGTACGAGAGACAAAACTCGGCGAGTAACGTGTATCCTCTGAACGGAGGTTTTTTTGCACACTTTTCTGTTTCTCCAAAATTTTCCAAAGCATGGTTTCTATTTTGCATCTGCAAAAATACAGTTCGAACGATGCGCCATTTAGTACAATAATAGATGTATTATTATTATGTTTATATATTAGTTCTCGTGGCATTTTATGATAATGCAAGAAACGACGGAAACTTCTCTTTGGTAATGCGGAAAAGCACAGAGAGACAAAAATAATATAATATAAGGAGCGTCGACAATCACAAACGAATTGTAATTAAAAGTTATTTTATAAGTAAAACAATTATACTATTTAAATTTATATTAAATTTTGTTTACATTTTCGTCGGTCTTTGACACAGCTGCTTGACTATTCTCGGGCTATTGGAGCACCGATTACAGGTGAAGTCGAGTTATTCGCAAGCTACAACGAACCTTAGATTTTTCACACACATCCATACATCTAAGCAGGTGCACCGAAAAGCTTACTTGACAAATGTATTCTCCTCGGTTCTCATGAGAGAACCAAAAAACCGAGTACCTTGGTGAGTGAGAATATGCTATTGTGCGGCTGTAAAATTCTATTTTCTTTTATTACTAATACTTCGTATAAAAAAGTTTTCATATAAAAATTATCAAGTCTGGAGTCTGTCGATCTCGTGAAATTTCATTGCGTATTAAAGAAAGAAAGTAGTAAGATTGTTTTGCGAAATAAAACCAATTTTTTTTTTTTACTTTCCACGAAAAGTAGCGCAAATCATCAAGAAACTTTCACTTGGAGTCTGCACAAAGGGCAGTTAGCACACTTACCAAAGCGCAAGCCGTATTATAAATAATTATTTTGGATATATATATAAATAACGGAAGATACAATGTTTACATAGATATGCGTGTATATGTAACAGAAAAATATAATAACAAAAAATGCTGAAGAATGCGAGATTTTATCTCCGGATTTCTTTTTTTTTACGTTTCTTCGAGCGACGAATAGGTTTTCACTCTGTTGGCGATCATTCTGCAGCTTGTTTCGCCTACGCCCAGGACGAGATATATTTTTTTCTTTCAAAGCGCCAGCCTCCTGATCCCACACTCGCAGCAGAATTTGGCAGCTTCAACGACAAATTTGTAGCCGCAGTCGTGACAAAATTTCGACATTTTCGACGTTGCCGAGGAAGTTCCACCTTCACCGTCCCGACGACGCAGCGGTGAATCCCCGTCGTTACGCCCTGCCATGTCGGTCGTGCTGCGTCCATGGTTGGAATATTTTCGGTTTAAACTAGAGAAATGAACAAATATTAACAAAATATCATAAAAATCGTGAAATCGTGAAAAATTGTGCAATTTTTTGAAATTGACGAATCAAATACAATTTACAGGATTCGGACAAATAATTTGAAAAAATCTTTCCAAGAGAAATCGGAAAATAAGTATCGTTACCTGCTGTAGGCAGAGTCCGCGCTGAGTTTGCTCTGGTCCTGCCTCTTGTAGCAATCGGGCGACGACAGTTCCTCGTCGCTGTTCTGTCCATTCCTCGGTCTGTTCGCCTGAACGGGACTGGAGACGGACAGTGAATCATTTTTTAGGAGCGATCTCAACGAGGGATAAGTACCGGAAGCGTCGTCCTCGAAAGAGCTCGCGAGCTCGTCGGATATGGAATTCGAACGTTTTACCTCGATCTCGCTAGACACAATAGAACTCAGGCTCACGTTGCTACCGCTCAGACTCGCGTAATTGTTGTTTCTATTGTTGTTTATTCCCGTGTGTTGATTCGAAAGCGAACTATTAATTTTATTGACATTAGACATCGAGCTATTGTTCCTCCTCTCGACAACTTTCGGCGCCGAGCTCGATCGCACGGAGCTTGAACGATTAACGTGCGGTCGAATAACCTTCGGTGTTACTTTTTCGAGAATTTTACGAGATCTTTCGCTCATCTGCGAGTTTTTACGAGACGAATGATTCATCCCGGAATCGTCGAGCATCTCGCTCGCACCTAGAGCTTTCGATTTATCGATGATGACCCGTCGACCGAGTTCGCGCGAATTTTTAACCTTCCCATCGAGATCGAAGCTATTTTTCCGAGCTCGCGAGTCTTCGAGGTCGGCGAGAATCTCGCGGCAAATTGAATTAGTCTCGGTCGAGTCGGACGAAAAATCTGTGAGCAAATCGTCGAAGGCCGAGGGTGGAGCTATCAGGGAAGTTCTCTTATCACAATTGTTCAAGCTGCGAGCTACAGAATCGGGATATTTGACGAAGGCTGAGGAATGAGATAGAGGGAAATTAGGAGTCGATGGCGATGACGATCGGCGACGATTTGTTGGTCCATCCGTGAACGACTGGTCGCTGCATGTGTCCGACAGGAGCTCCTTCATCTGGCGTTCGGCAATCAGGAAGGGGTCGTAATCCTTCCCGCTGAAAAATATTGATCGATTATTGTAGATACAAATTAAAAATAAATAAAAAAATCATTGTGTGACGAGTTGTGCGAGACTGGTGACACGTATGAACTGCTGCCGGGTGCTACGGCTATGTTATGCCTAAACAGATAGCCTGAAAATAATATAACGTTTATCTGCTCCTATTAATCAATTGCAAGGCAAGACGAAAGTCCCCCGTATTTCCATTGCAAATCAGAGCCTTATTTTTTTATAATTACTGTACAGTTCTTCGCATAATTTCAACAATCGTATTCAATTGATTACGCCAATATATTGGACTTGTTATTAAAAAAAAATAGATACAGATGCGTATTTTTCACGGATCGCGTTAATTGAAGAAAGCTCTTTCGGTCACCGAGATCAGACTTTCGTTAAATGTTATCTATAAAAAAATGTATTCAATTTTATTACATTAAATTGAAAAAAAAATTGTATTTTAATCTAAACAAATAAAAATTCTAATTCAATGCAAACAAACAAAATAACTGTTTTTCAATTAAATTATAATTCAATGGCAAGTAAAATTTTATTTCAAGACAATGGAGCTGGGGGAATTTCGTGTTTCCGTAAATAAAGATCTATGTGCACGATCGAAGCGGCTCCGAAATGTGGATCGATTGATTGATAGCCGTCGCATCTCTCTAACTCCGTGCGTGATTATTTGCCCAAAGCTCTGAACGAGACGCACTGATGAATTAGCTAGACAACTATTTGTAACAATTAAGCGCCGTTAATCGAACGATGAATTAGTCAACAGTCGCGAACGGTGTGAAGACACAGGTTGGGCAAACATACGGCGAGGATGGACACCGTCGACACACTATGTACATCCTCGAGGATGACGATGGCATGCGTCCGCTAACAGATTCTCAATGCAAAGACAGTTTGAATTTTTTACGAGCAGCTCCCCTTTCGTCCAATCACGCAAACGGATGAACGATGGCATGATGATGAGGTGTTAACGATAACGCCGATTCCCACCGATATGCTAAGGGACTTACGTTCTACCAGTTAGTACGAGATTAAAGTCCGGACGTCTTCGCACGTAATTGTTCCAAACCGCTCGAGACTCTCGAACCGAACTCCTGAGAAATTTTTTAATTTATTACCTAAGCACACATCATATTCCTAAAAAAAGATTGGGCATGTTCGACACTTTATATTATAGCAGGCAAAGGAAAATAATAAAAGGAATACTCGGGAATTCGACGAGAAAAAAAACATTACTGCGTAGCCAGTAATGTTTCGCCAATTCCGCATTTTCGACATTTCAGATTACGACAGGCAAAGGAAAATGAAAGGATTACTCGGGAATTTGACGAGAAAAAAAATATTACTGCGTAGCCCACACCGAAGATGTCAAAGATTGTCGGATCGTCGATGATCGATCGAGTGTCGAATAAATGGATCAAACATTTTTCACTCTCGATCTTTGATCTCGGAGTCTGTACCTTCGTTTTTCTTTCCTAAAAGCGACTGGAACAATCGGCGGAAGAGTAACAATTTTCGGCTGTCTCGCAGCCGAGTTTCTACTATTCTCTCGATACTCCGGTGGATCGAGATTAATGAGTCTGGAGCTCTTTTTAGCTCTTTCCCAGTACGGACTCTGATCGAGCTGAGAACATTTTCTTTCTATTTTTTTCTTGTCACTCCTCGCCGCGATCCTCTCGATGGGAATTTCCGGTAAAAAACCACAGCAGCTCGTTTTCGGCGTTACGATATTTTGTCTCGAATTATCGACGAATTCGAGTCTGCGAATCGTCTCCTCGGCCACCGATTCATCCTCGAGCGAAACGATCTTCTTCGACGATTTTTCAAGGTCGATCGCACCGGAAGTCTCGAAAGAAGAGATCAAAGTATCCGTGCTGTCGCGAAGAAGCCCCATCTTTTTCTTCAATTTTTTTCTCATCTCCTCGGGCTGCTGAACGAAGCGCTCCTTCGACGATCGCGAAGAAGGTTCGTAGTAAACGATTTCTCGATTCATAGCGGAATCCGAGAACGCCTTCGTGCGACGTTCGGAGATCGATGTATCAATGCTCGACGAACATTTTTCTTCGATCGTCGAATAATCGTCGGGACCTTCGAAAGTTTTTGTCGAATAGTCAGCGCCTACGGTGTTGTCGCTGTCGTAGTGAAAATCTCGATTCACGTATTTTTCGCGAATCTCATTAACGTCCTCGTCCGTCTCAGCGATTTTCGGATTGTCGATCGTTTCAACTTCCGCAGATCTTTCGGCAACGTCGGTGGATTTTTTTTCCAAAATTCTCAAATTTTTTAAAGAATTCGTAATTTCGTCTGGACTTCCGTCCGTACTCGAAATTCGATCCGTTCGATTGTTCTCCACTTGCTCTTCCGTTCGTCGTCTCTTCGCCGCCGGCTTGTCCTCTGGTGACTCGTCCGAAGCTGGATTCTTCTTACCGACACCGGTAATCGTCGATTCGTCGATAACGTAGGTACCGCATCGCTGCAGAGTTGTCTCCGCCTCCTTCGTAGTTTTTCCCGCATCGCTGAATTTCGAGAAAATTGCAGGAGGCTCGGAAACGGATTTATCGGTCGATTGAGAAACTTCTTTGGCCGGAGATTTTACGAACTCCTTTTCGAGAACTCCGCTGGAGTCCTGTTTGATCTTTTTATCATCTTGGCGAACTGGCACATTCATGTGTCGATCGATCTTGTCGAGGGAGTGATCGACTTTCGACGGATTTTGTTTATTTTTTTTATTACGAGTTATAAGATTCAATGGGTCTGCATGCGAATCTTTTTGAACGACGGACTTCGACAATTTTTTCGCCAATGATCCCCGATTACATTTCCGAGAGCCAGCATCTTCGACACTCCGGGTAGTGTCGAGTGAATCTCGACTCTCATATTTATCATTTTTTTGTTCGATCCACTCCGAAGATTTCATCTTCGTCGTATGAGAGTTTTCTTCGCGACTTGCAGATTCAACATTTTTTCCAACCGTCGGATTAATGATTGGCAATTTTTCAACGAAAGACCTTTCAGAACTGACAGTTTCATCGCTGTTGATTTTGAGATCTGTTTCCTCGCGATCGTCGCTCTTCGTCAAAGGATCAGAATTTGTTTCGCGAGTATCGAAATTAAATTCGTCTTCTACTATTCTTTCAACCCTTGTAGATTTTTTGTCAATCTTTCTGCCTCTCGACGACGCCATGCTGTCCACCGATTGCGAAGAGTTCGGCAAGTCTTTGCCTTTATCAATGCAAATTGCACGATTCAATGGCTGGTCGCTATAAGATTCTTTTTCAACGAAGGACTTCGACAATTTCTTCGCCAATGATCCCCGATACAATTTTCGAGAGCCAGCATCTTCGACACTCCGCGTAGTGTCGAGTGAATCTGGACTCTCATATTTATCATTTTTTTGTTCTATCCACTCGGAAGGTTTCTTCTTCGACCTACCAGTGATTTCCTGGCGACTTGCAGATTCAAAATTGTTTCCGACCGTCGGATTAATACTCGGCAAGTTTTCAATTAAAAATGTTTCAGAACTAAAAGTTTCATCCCTGTTGATTTTGAGATCTTTGGCAGCATTTGTGTCAGCTTTTTTCTCGCGAACATCGAACTTCAATTCGTCTCCCACTATTGTTTCAACCCTTGCTGATTTTTTGTCGATTTTTCTGCTACTTCTGCCGCTCGACGACGCCGTGCTGTCCACCGATCTCGAAGTGTTCGGCAACTCTTTGCTTTTATCATTGCAAATTTTCTCTGCGATTTTAGGAAATGTCTCCTCGCATTCATCGCTCTTCCTCAAAGGCTCAGAATTTTTCTTGCGAGCACCGAAATTCAATTCGCCTCCCACTATCGTCCCAACCCTTGCAGATTTTTTGTCGATCTTTCTGCTACTTCTGCCGCTCGACGACGCCGTGCTGTCCACCGATCTCGAAGAGTTCGGCAACTCTTCGCTTTTACCATTGTAAATTTGCTCTACGACATCCGTGAGAGATTGTCCGCTGTCGTTCGAAGTCTCGTAGTCTCGATCGTCACGTGATCGATAATTCAAAGGATTGTCGTGAGCCAAATCCTTCCCGACTATCAGCTTCAATTTTGGAATTTTCATCGTCGAAGCTCCACAATCATCCTGCGTCGAGTACATCGCACTCTTTCCGGATCTCGAACTGCCGTCTATGTCTTCGACACCCTCGCTGCATCTTAGAATCTTCAGATTAAGCGACGCGAGTCTCGCGCGTCCGGATAGCGACGGACTCGTTGCTCCAAAAAAATCCTCGAAGCCTTCGACAGCTCTCCCGTCTTTACCGCTGAATTCATTGAACGGTGAACGCGTTACTGTCGCATCAACGTTGAAACGTCTCGGCTCCGTCGACACTTTATCCGCACAACCGATTCTCGGAGTTTCGTCAAAACAAGAATCGTCCATCGTCAAACTTGTTGCATTCGCAAGAGGTCTTCGACTTACTTCGCCGATATTAAAGATATCGTTTTGTTCGCTGTCCAGCGATTCGCTGATCAGATATGTCCGGTCGAGTCGCCTTATTCCGCTCGCCCAAGAGATATTTTCCAAATCGGCGCTAGGCATCAATCCGGGATTCGATGTTTCTCGAACTGTCGGTTCTGCGGAATCTCCTTCGTCGATTATATCGTCCAATCTCAGAGGAGCAATTTTTTTCATATTTTTCTCGTCACCAATTTGTTTCCACGTTGTCAATTCTTCGGAATTGTAATTTCTGCTCGTACCACAGGCTTGAACCGTCATACCGAAAACCTCGCTGTTCACTTCGATGTCATTTACTTTTTGATTTCTGTGACTTCTGGCGTAAACGATGTTTCGTCTGTGAATGTGCTTCGATGTGTCGGAAGCTCTCTCGTCGTTTCCGCTTCGCTCGGTCGTCCTGCGAGAGCTCAGGCTCTCGCTCCAATCGGAGAATCTCGGTTCCTTGCGAAGATTCAACGAAGCTATCGGTGAAGTTGAGCTCTTGGGAGGAACAGCACGCGTGGGCGAGTGCCGGGAGTGTCGACGGTGTGGGTTACAGCGAGGAGGAAAGGAACGCGGGGAAGACGACGTCGCGGGTCCGGAATCGATCTCGGCCGAGGGCCTGTATCGGGGAGGAGAAGGAAAATGGGTCAGGGATTTGCGAGCTGTGCCCGATGGTCATCAGGAGAAGGACACGAGGCTCGCAAAAAAAAATTTTTAATTTAAATATCGTTAAACAATTATTTCTTCACTAAGTACCAACAACTAGATTGAAAAATCACCGTGTAAAATAACAAAATTAATATACATTAAAAAACCCTTTTTCCTTCTCCTCATGCTCACCGCAAAGACACTTCAAACCCAATGGGACTTGTTTTACGATTTAAAACAATCCTCATGCGGAGTTAATTTTTATAAAAATGTAAGCGATGATAACGCGCAGCTCAAATTTTAGGCTACGTGGAAGGTAAGGTATACTTCTTTGCTCACCTGTTCGAACGATCGGAGAGTCTCGACTTCATCGGTCCCGATGCTGTTCCTTCTCTGCCCTGTCCAGAACGTCTACTGCAACAATAAAACTTCATTTCACATCCGAGTTTGTCTTTGGATGACTTGCATCCCGATACTAATAATAATAATTGTTAGTCATAAAAATATCGATATAAATCGTACCAAACGAATCTAGAATATAATACTCATTACATAAAGATTGAAACGGTTAAGGTGGCTACTGCGTGACACACTAATCAAGTGAGTGCTACATTTTTACAATTGTTTATCTAAAATTGTATTTATTTATTGACGGTGAAGGAGGTTGATTTCTATTGCATGTCTCCCCAACCAAGAGATATATTAATCATGATGGTTTTGAAAGACCAACTAGTAAATGCAAATTTCCATGATAGTAGGCTTTTGTTGCGTTTTTTTCGAAGTAAAGTCCGTATTTTTTAACCGATTTTAATGTACCACGGCTCATTTTGTTTCTTAAACTTTGCTCTACGCATTCACCGAGTCGATTTTTTATAGGTTTGACCGTTCGATAAATATGGTCAATTGTTTAACCGATGAATCTCCGTAAACAATCTTCTGACATTTTTACACGGCCAAACCTTTGAGGGCAAAAAATGAGCAATGACACATAAAAATTGGTTGATAAATAATGATTATTCTTTGAAAAAATTCAACGAAAATGTATCGTCATGGAAATTTGCATTTATTAGTTTATGTATTTGCAAAAACATCGTTATCAACAGTTTCCTTCATTGACGACCCATGCGTCAATACAAATCGACTTGTATTGTAAGTGTTGGAAAGATATAGTACGAAACACTAGTAATAAGGGGATATAACTGTGTAAGGGAAGGGATCTGTATTGACCCGAGAGGGTGTACATGGAATAAAAACATACTACTACTACAAATCGACTTCCCTCACGGTTGATAAATGCACAAGATTTTGGATAAATAGTTGTAAAAATTTAGCACTCTTTGACTAGTGTTCCATGCACTAACTACCCTAAGCAGACTAAATATTAAATACGTGTTATTAAGAAAATGTATAATACCGTCTAATCTCACGGCGATTTTGTAAAAAGGTTTCAAATCAGTAACGATATAAAAATACTGCTACCTCTGCTTCGAAAACTATGCACGCCTCGTTATACGAATATAGATCTCGCAACGTGCTAGACTGTTTAACGAACGCTCGCGTGTATCGGGAAGCGAGTTTCACAAGTCATTACAAATCTGAGTGGAACACACGCTGCATTCGACCCTTGACGAAGTTGCGAGTACTAATAATAATACGAGTGCGACGTGAAGTGTGTCCCAGCTGGACCGGAAGCGCCGGTTTCGAGGCAGTCAAAGCAAAAAAAAGGAACCGTGAGTCGACTTGGCGGAGAGCCAGTAGCAAAAAGAAAAAAAAGTGAAAAGAAAACGAGATCAGTCGAAAGTCTCTCACCCGGTAGTCGTCGGTTTATGATTCTGATTGCTTCCCGAGACGACCTCGTTTCCTCCCTGGTTGCAATTCGGCGACGAGGCACTCTCCTTCGCCCGCTGATTCGGCGGTGAATTTTTGTTTCCGTAACTCGGCAGATTCATCGCCGAAGCCGGTGAGTATTTTTCTCGATTCGTTAATCGACGATTCTTCAGTGCGGGCGCCCGGTACTTCATTCTCGCCTCGAGGCGCTCCTTGGCGATATTCGTCGCCGTCGACATCGGCACTCTTGTGGCACGCTCCTTGCACCAGGCGACGTGACGCTCGTACGATTTTATGCTGAATTGACGATTGCAGGTCGGACACATACCCTTCTCGTTCGGACGGGTCGGCACACCGACCGTCACGCTTTGGGGAGTCACGACTGCACGGTGGGAAGGCACATCGATCTGAAAGAAAATTTATCATTTTTTTTACTCTCGAATGTACATTAATTCTTTTTTTTACTCAAAAATCATATAAACGAAGGTTTTTTTCTTTTAATGATACAGACACTGTAAAAATAAAAGAGAAAAGAACATTTTTTCTCCGCTTATATATACTGGCTCCAGTTGGAAATAAATTTCAATGACTCCCCGTGGATCTTTCAAGAACTTCAAGATTTTCTACAACGTCGTCATGATCGATGTCTTTACTCAATAGAATGTATCAATTGCATCACTAATTAGATACCCACTCATAATTCCGACGACAATAAAAATCTACCAAGTGATTCCGACAAAGCGAACGAAAAATGACGATTGCAAGGATCTACGAAAAAAAGAGAATCATTTCCAGGACTTATTAAACTCATTCAAAATTGCACAATCTGTAAACTAAAAAAAAGGAAAAAAAATTGAAGAATAAAAAAAACTCACCGTTTCTCTGCGTGCGGCCCGAATGGTGCGAATGAATTCGGCGTGATTTTGTTGCCACGATTTGGAGTCGGCCGCCGATTTGTCTTCCTGAGCGTGTGATTTTCTCTTGACGGTTTCCTTGGGCAAAAATTCGGCGAGTTCGGTGCCCTGTATCCTCTGCTTCGCCGAGTCGAAGGGTTTGCGTTTTTTGATTGCCGCGCGCTCGCATATCCTCGTGTGTTTCTCCAGCGAGTCCGGCCTGAAGGTCCGCGCGCATATAGCGCACGGCAGAAGCACCGGCGGCTCATCTGTTGCCATTTAACGTGTTATCCTCGTTATTACAAATTCACAGCGAGCCGACGGCCCGTGTTGCCGCTCGCCCGACGGCAAATACAGTACGAGAAGCGGGTCTCGCGCGCGAATCTGGCGCACAGGATTAATTCGCGACACTTAGAGCCAGCGGGTTAATCGCGTTGACCCGCGCACCGCCAATTACACGCCCAGTCTCTCTCGCTCCAGCATAACAAATATCACTGTACTGTTAGTCTCGATCGATCCTCGAGTCTCGCTCTCTCCGCGCCTGAGATTATCTCGCACGAAAAATTATTAACATCGATCGCGAAAATTTTTCAGTCAAGCTCTCTTTTCCTTTTTAAATATAAAAAATCGTGCGCGATAATTTTTCAGTCAAGTTCTCTTTCTTTTTTAACTATAAATATCGATCGCGATAACGTTCGGTCAACCTCTTTTTTTAAACACTGTTACAACATCTATAAAACTGTTATAAAAAATAAACAAAAATTAATCCACACGCAGCCACTTCACCGACAGGAATCCACAAAAGCGCGATTAATTGTCACGTATTAATGATCTTCTACTTTCGATTCGGCGTTTCGTCGGGCGTAATTGTTTTTTTGAGCATTCGCGACGATCAGCTACCTAAAGATAAAGCGTTTGTTACGAATAAAACACAGCTTAAATTTTTTTAAAAAAATTGACGGGAAAAAAAGACAAATAAAAATAAAAAATGTTTTGAACTACGAACTTTAGTTTAATAAAATGTTTTCAGGTGCACGAGAAACGGGCGCGCGGGTAATGCGAGTCGCCGTTAAGCCGTTGATAATTCAACGGATTCAATTATTCCGACAGAGAATTATCGTCCGCTGTAAGCGCTAATGTAAACGGCAGCGATCGATTAACGTCGATACTTGGATCGTCAGCGCCGAAGCGAATCGGCGAACCGAGACCGCGGGTTTCGTTGGTCGAGCGAACGAGCTAGGCTGGACAACGTCGAACATTGATTCTGTCCGGATTCAATGATCGCGGATTGTTTCTGTCCGAGCGAGGAGAGAAGAAAAATAACGAACTGGAATAGTCGATGAGCACGAGAGGACTGCGCGAACAGCCGGCACTTTGAGTTCGCGGCCGAAGGTGTTTTTCCGTATCGGGCCAAAGCCACGACGGATGTGTTAATAATAACGCCGCGGGAAGGTCGTATGGGTGAGCACGCGAATGAGTGAGCGGCTACACCGATGAATTACCGATCGACCGAGCGACTCCGCTGATCGACGAGGAGAGCGTCGCCGAGAGACGATTACGTGGAAGAGAGAAGGAAAAAAAATTGCCTTGTCGATGCTGCGTGCTTGACTACACCTGCGGCGATTTCCTCACTTGGATCGCCGGGCATCGATTCCTCCTCGCGCGCACGCGGTCTCGCCAGGATCGAGCGTGCATAGGTAGCTCTGTGAAGTAAAGAGAGGAGAGAAAAAAAAATGTTACGGGAACGTCGCGAGGTGAGACGCCCCCGCGACTCGCGGTTTCGCCTACGTAGCGAACAACCTTCCTTCTTTGGATTCGCCTCGTGTTTACGCGCGCTCTCGCCTCGTTTCGACGCTCCGGAGGCTTCTCGGAGACGCGTGTATAGAGGTAAGGACGAGGAAAAAAAAGTTTTGTTGAAATGTGCGTTAAGAAGTGTAACGAAGATACAACAATTTTATCATCGATGAATCTGTGTAGAATAAACGATGTTTTTTATATTATGTTGTCGGTGAGGATTTTTTTTTAATTAACTAGTGAAATTCAATGGTTTCGATATTCGAGATAAAGAAAAAAATTCAATCCGTTCAATGAAACTATGTTTACAACGTCGTTAAAAGAGCTATTATACAAAAACTGATTTTTCAAGATAAATAAAAAATTAAAAATACTTGCAGAATTTTACATTTTTTGAGGTTTAGTAATCGGTTCTAAAAAAAAGTTTTCCGTACACAATTCTATTGTAAGTATATATGTTTTCAATTTTGGTATAAAAAATTAAAGTGCCATTTAAACAATAAAAATTGAAACAAATCATTGTTTATAACGGGAAAAAGGCCTCGGACGCAAAAGGTTAATCAGCAGTGACTATGTGACCCGAGTTTTTTTCTGGACTAACGCTGGTCCCCGTTATGGAGAGACTCGCGATCACCTTCAAGGTTCGATTAGTAACGGAGGCGTGAACAATCTCGCATAAGAGCTATGTGAGAATAGAGTTGGGTTTGCAACGTTTGCTCGGGAGAAGAGGTAAAAACCTACGCTCGAATAGCGTTAGCGGATACCGCTACGGAGAAACGTCGTAACAGAATTATTAATTTTCCCGATCAACGGGTACGCGAAAGATGTGTAGAAAATTGCACAGCTCATCGACAGTCGTTTAGTTACGATTGTTACACCGAATGACGTTTTATTCTTTATGTAGATTTAGGTCACGAAATAAATTATACGCGAGAGTCGCTGCGACGATAATCAAGTTATTGTCAAAGAAAACGATTTGCGTTAGACACAGCACTTATATTATTAATCAAGAGAACAGTTATGAACCATACGACACGAGTGCAACTTTTTTTTTTAATTCCTCTAAGCGATATAATATTTTCACAGAATATTTTTGTTAAATTCTTCCGATCTTTAGAGTTCGCTATTTAATTTGTCCTATTGTGACAATACAGTTTTATAAATATAATTCTCTATATATAGCGTAACGTTAGTTTCCGAGTATACAGTAAGAAAAGTCTGTTGTCGTTACATGTTCGTCAAACAGTTCTTGTCAATAAAGATCCACAATTTTTATCTGTTGAGCATTTAAAAATTTTTTTGTCAATAATCCATAGTTTCAAGTTACAAAAAAATCAAAAATCAACAACGCAAACTCTAAAATGATTACAAGCAAAAGTTGTGTATGTTCGTGGAGAAGAGATATTTGTCAAATATACAAATCTTGTTTACGGTCTGTTAGTCAAAAGCGGCAAAAAATTCCCGAGCATGTCTTTAGCATGATGCGATTTATTAGGGAGTCCAAATTACGGAACAGCTGGTCGTAAACTCTTGGACGTTATTGGCAAGCGTTACGAGACCGCTTACCTTCTGTCGGGGTTTCCTTTCCGCCGGCCGAATCCTCGTTACCGCTCTTTGTCGAAAAACGTTTACTCGCCGGTGCCGAGAAAGTTTGCAGCCGCTTAGGTGGAAGCGGTGGAAAGCCGGACGAGCGAGGACCACTCGGATCGTTGCTCGGCGAGACTACGAGAAATTTCTCAGAGAAGTCAGAATTCGAGGAACTCGAGTCGGAGCTCGGGTTCGCTTGTGCACAGAGCGAAGGTGACCCGGACGAAAAACCCGAGGTGGTGCTGCTCGACGAGGACGGGGACGAGCACGAAAATCCGCCGGAAGTGGCCGAAGAGCCGAAATCCGCATTACTGCCGGAACTCGACGAGGGGAAACCCGATGAAGATACGTTCGAAGAAGCATAGCCTATACCGTCACGGTAGTCTCGATTATCATGATTATTATTGTCCGAACTAGCCGAAGACTTTCTCGATACGCAGCACAACATTTGGCGATGAATATTCGACCTTAGATACAGCGCCGGACTGACCGACTGGATGCCTCAATGCGGACTGACAACACGAATGGGGGAGACCGAGCGGGCAAGCGAAAACTTACGAAGAGCGTGGAAAGAGGAGTCTCTCAACACAAATCCAGCGCAATTCTATTTCGTCGTTTTTCGTCGCTGTCGTGCGTGTGTGCGTATATCTACACGACTTGTATTTCCGTCATGGATGTGTGAACGTTAACGCGGATGAAATTTTAAGGGTTTATTTTAGGTCGAGCAAGGGCCACACTCCTCTCTCGACTCTTGGCGGAGTCTCGTGGGACCACGAGAATGTAACACGCCGAACGATTCATCGCGCAACATTCTCACTATGTATATATAGATATATGTAAGATTGTAGAAGTTGTTTCCTCACTGTGTTCCTTTCGTCTCCACTTTGTCCTTTATTTATCTCCCGATTGGTTACTTAACACCGAGAAAAAAACGTCGCGGCGACGTTAACCGGCGTAAATCGACAGCGAGACACGCAACGTGAGGGTCGCGATAGAATTACGATCGACTTTGATCGTTGCGTTTTATTTTTCAATTAAATAATTACGAGGAACCGGCGCGAATGAGAGGCCAACGGCACCGCACTATTTCACATATGTACAAACTTACCCTCGACGTCAGCCATGATAGTTGTAACGCGAAACACAGGTTGCCATGACGACGGCTCCGATGATACATAACTTTAATGCCTCTGCCATAGAGGGTGTCCGTGACTCGTGTGGGTTATGGACGGAACGGGAGCGTGACCGCGTCTCGGTTTCGATCTAATAAAATGATTATATTCTGTAATTTTGTGGAAACACTGTTGTTACCGAGGATAATAAATAACGTCCTTCCCTCACAATACGCCGCGCTAAAATATTTTGATATTCGAGAATGGATTTTATGATTTTAGGAAATGCAGTATTTTGGCAATTTCGCTGTGAGCGCTAAGACCTGTATCGGTTTCGCCCAGTGGAATAGCCCGGGTAGCAAAAGTAGTACCTGACGGTGTGAAAAAGTGATTTAAATGGCGGATAAAAGTGATAAAATGTGGTACACCAAAACAAAAAAACGATCACTGACTCAAGTAAAATTGGCTCGTGGGCTGCCAAAGAATAATCTTGTTATTTCGATTCTTACAATTCTATACAAGATTCAAATGATAACATATCACCCGCCAGTCTTCCCGTCGTTGTTTCAATATTATATGGAATTGAAAGAATTGAAAGAATTGATATTTAAAAAAAAACCTTCTGCAGCCCGCAAGCGAACTTTTTTTTCAGTGTAATTATAAGCTACCCTATGTCCAAGAGTTAACTTTTTGGATGGGTGGTAACTTTCGGATACCATCCAAACGGACATTTCAACCCATTTAGATAACTTTTTCATAACTACTTTTTTGTGCTACCTGGGAGAACATTGACAATTGCAAAAAACATTTCTTTTTTTCGTCGACACTAGCGCTTCACAATATAATTTTTTTAAACGTTTGGATATTCTTAACTGGAGAAGTAACAGGCCTGAGGTTATTTTCTTTTGATAGAAGGCACAAAAATGACTTTCATCGACGTCTCCGCGATTCTAAACGGCATTTTCGATGGCCGAGTGACGTTAACGGAGCTGCGAATACTTCGAACATTCGCGCTCGATAATGTGCTGTCCATTGTGCAATCTATACGAATCTTACTTGATTCATTTTATACTAGTCGATACGGGGACGAGGATAATGATTGTATATAGTGTTGGTAAAAGAGTTGGTAAAAGACTTTCAACGGTCTTCCATTTCGGTTCGACAGTCATTCGGATAATAACGTTCACGTTATCGTTTCGAAGGGGCTTACGGAGAAGAGCTTCGTGAGTGTAGCCTTTGAGTGCACACATCATCGAGAGACTCTCCGTGGGACGGACGGTACGTCGTAGCAGCTATGACAACGCTTGCGAGATGTTTCGCTTTCGCTACGTCCAAGGTAAATTTATAATATTTCACGAGACTCTTTGGTCGTTTCTCGTTGAAAGTTATGCACAAAGCTATTACGTAATTCTCAAGTGTTTTTGTGCTCCACCGGTGTCGATGTCGCCACGGATCTGTGGCACGAACGACGCGACAGAGGCGGCAAACATATGTGCATGTTTTTTTTTTTCGTTACTCTGCACGCAGCGCTCAGCGCCCCGAACGGCGACTCGTGAAAGCTGCTAACAAGCTTTGACGGACTCGGCCGATAAAACAGAGCTCACGAAGTAGCGCGATTGTTTTGAATTGCATTTTTTTTTAATAATGGTTTTTTTCTTCCGCAGCTGGGAAGATGCACCGCGAGAAGTTACGTGACAAATACGACTATGGAGTACGAAAAATATGTGGAAACAACGCAAGATAATGGGGTTAGTCTATTGTATTCCGTATAGATTAAATTTTCTACTTCTTGAATAAAATGATTATATGAAATAAACAGTTTATTAAATTCAACAATCAGTGGAATTAAATGTTTAATCTTACATTTATTTGTTTAAAAATAAAATTGATTTATATATTTTTACGTGAAAAGCAATATAGAAGCAGATGTAAAAAGTGAAAACTTATTATCAGTAAATAAATAATAATAACACTAATGATAATAATTTCATTTTTGTTGACAGGTGAAGACCATAAAATTGTGCCATGCTTCCACTCGAAACTCGTTATCCCTGGAGATGATGAAGATCATAATGTGGAATTTAACGAGAGACCAGGACAATGAGAGTCTCCGGTCCATCGTCATCGCAGCTGAACCTGGCAAAGTTTTTTCTGCTGGGCACAATCTCAAAGAGTTGGTTCGTTGCGGATAACGTATTGAAAAAAGTGGATGATTTATTTTCTTTTTTTTTCACTTTAACAATTACAATTAAATTTTCTACTGTTATTTACAGACCAGTGAGCAAGGCGGCAAATATCATCGGGAAGTCTTTGGGGTCGCAGGCGAATTAATGAGGGCTATTGCCGAATCCCCGGTTCCTGTGATCGCCGCAGTCGACGGTTTGGCAGCGGCAGCCGGATGTCAATTGGTCTGCTCGTGCGACATCGCTGTTTGCACTGAGAGAAGCACTTTTTCAACCCCCGGGTACGATAACTTCGTTGCAATGACAAAGCGACGAGAAAAAGTTATTTAATTTTGTCTTCCATTCAGAGAAATTCTGACATTTCGAATTTCATTTACGTGGAAGAAAAAAATATATATAAAGATACTTTGTTTACAGAGGAATTTTTGCCAACGAAAGAGAATCATGAGGAAGCAATGATGAAAATTTCATTTGCAATCTTTTTATTTTCTTAGTGCCTCAATGTTTTTTAAATTTAAACTTTACCGTATTTAAATATAAATTTGATCCGGTAGGGCAAACTTTGGAATATTTTGTTCAACTCCGGGAATTCCGCTGGCCCGAAATGTTCCAAGGAAAGTGGCCACTCACATGCTCTTCACAGGACTTCCGATAACGGCAACGGAAGCCCACGCCGCCGGCCTCGTCAGCAAGGTCACGGCAAACAACAAACTTGGTAGATTAAAATTAATTGTCACGCTAATTAACAACGAAATGATCAAAGTAATTTATTTGGGAATAAGTCTGGTATTACACTATAAGTCTGGTAAATATACATATGTATATTTTTTTTATTGCGATGCAGCTGCAGAGGTGAAGACGATAACGGACGCAATAAGCACGAAGAGTCGTTCGGTCGTTCGTCTGGGAAAGTCATTTTTGTACGAGCAAATTGATCTCGATACGTCATCGGCCTACGAACTGGGTGCCGAAATAATGGTCAAGAATCTTGAATTGAGAGACGCACAGGAAGGTATTCGCGGTTTCGTTGAGAAAAGAAAACCGGTCTGGTCTCATACCTTCAAGAAGAACAAGTGATTTATAATGCAATATTTGGCACAACTTATTCCTCCGATTAATTCAGACTGTGATAATAATTACAGTATATGGTAACATGTATACGAAAATATATTCTTGTTTTATGAAATTGTTTCGTTAAATTTTTTTTTGATTCCTCGTAGAGGAACCTTTTTTCGTGAAAAAAGAAAATCGAGATGTTAATGAAAACATGTTCAGAATGTTTCAAAACGTCGAAAATCACGTTTAGAAAAAATGCCCGGATGTATGTGTGTATTTGTGTGTGAATAAGACGTGAAAAATTCAAACCGCAGTAATTCGAGAATGCCTCGACCGATCAAGCTGAAATGTTATACACAGCATGTGTGGTTAATAGTCAATGTTTCTTCACAATTTCATAAAAAATTGCCAGTTTTTTTTTAAACGTGATCGTAGGTCACATCTCATCTTCCATTATAAGTTGATTTCTCTGTACTTTTCAAGACACCACGCGGTTTGTTGATTGTTATTCGAAGCATAAAAAAGCTAATCGTCTCGTAAACATGTCGCTAAAAATAACACGCCTGAGATTTTCTAATGTAATTTTTTAAACGGTTTTCATTATAATTTCCCGGACCTCAAAGAGCTGGCAAACAATAAAATTTCACTCAAATTGAGAGGTCGTATTTACGCTGCAAATGTCCATAAACGATACGCCCTTATGGTTACAATTTCTCGATATTTATCGAATAAAGAAGCATAGTCAGCGACAGTTTATATACGTGCTCGATAAGCGAAGGTCAGCTCGAAATATTACGCGGGTCTTTGTGCTGCATGCGCACCAATTATTCATTAGTACCCCCAACACACTGTGCAATAAATAACAACATTATCTATGAATTTATTTGTGAATCAAATCCTTGGTAGTCGTAAATCAAATCAAAGTCGATCATAGAATAAGAAATTCTCGGAATAAAGAAATGCCTCTTTAATACAATAAAGTAAAGTCTGAGGACCTGCGGGGTCATTCTCAAACTTGCAGCGCACACAATATGCTGGACTCGTGCCGAAGTACACGAGATAATGAGAGACGCTGTATACAAAAGTTTTCGTACGTTCTAATTTCTCGCACGAGTGCGCGTCGTTGTTTCAGAGTCGAGATGCGACCAAAGAGTTCGCGATCTCCGCATGCTCCGTTAATTTTTTGCAGACAATTACGCGGCTCGAATTGCGAAGAAAAAAAATGTATGAAATCAGACGTTTCTCATATGCCAAGAAAAGTCTAATCTGACCGAAAGAAAAAACAAAGATGTTAAAAAAATGTTATCGCGAATTTGGATAATGAAAAGTAGCGTATGGCTAATTACGCACTCAATTATATTGTATTTGGTCTTGGGCTAATAAAAAAAAAGTTGGTCATTGGGGACTCAGTGTACTGAAGATTAGATGAGAGATAAAAAATAAACGAAGTTCACGGTTTGTAATGGTGAAAAGAGAAGCCTTCGACCGTTTAATCGGATTTTTTCGTTTTATTGGACCACTCTCGTGTGTAAAAAAAATCTAATTTGAATGGAAAAGAAAAAGCACAAAGACGGTAAAAAAGTGTATCACGAATTTAGATAATAAAAAGTAACTTGGGCTAATTATACATTAAATTATATTATGTTAGGCTTTAAAGCTATTAAAAAAAATGTTGCTCATTGGGGACACAGTGTAGTCTGATGATTAGACGATAGATAACAAAAATACATGAAGTTCACGGTTTGTAATGGTGAAAAAAGACAAGCCTTCAACGGTTCAATCGGAAACATGCGATTTATTGTCGAGGACGATGTTCGGCCTCGCATGTAAGTCGTCGCGACCACATGGCACGACGTGATAACCCCGCACGTTAGACAAATATATTCGCATAGTGTTATTCCTTACTGAGACACATACTGTCGAATATATAATAATATATAAGTATGTGTGTGTGTGTGTACGCTACTCGTATACACGGGTGCGCGCATAGTACTCGTATATTTTGTTGCATGACTAATACACATACGGTGACGCGTGCACCAGATTAAACGATGTTCCACTATTCTCTAAGATGTTCTAATTTCCTTATACATTTCACACAACTGTGCGTGAGTTATTATTGTTATTATTATTACTCCGTTCGATAATTCACAAAGAATTATCGAAAGAAATAATTATTATAATAAAATTAGGTATGGGCGGATGGCTGGGTGCAAAATGGACCACTGGGGCAAAACGGGCAATTTTTAGCAATATTTTGTACAACAAAAATGCGTCCGTTTTGCCCCGCACTGACCTATAAATCTAATGCGATGCGGGATGTGTGTTGATCGGGTGATCAGAGTTGAACTGCGAAACGTGAAGGGGTTCTTTTAATTTGTTTGTTTGGTTTTTTCCTCTTTTTTATCAGACGAATCGAAGGTTGTAACAAGGATTAAGAGCATTAAGGCGAAACTTAATTTTGGCATCGCCGTACGGAGTCCAACATTGATTACGGCTGTTCAAATAGTGGTTGCCCGATGTACGACCGTCTGACCTCCACAGCGACCCCCGCGAACGATTTGTATATCGTGTTTTTATATTCGTATCTCTTCTGAGACTGTTAAACCCTACCGTGCTGTTCGTCACGTCTGCCTCGTCATACAGATACCGAATCCCATTGGTGCACTTTCACATAAACACACTTTCACATTAGTGAGTCTTCGGTTTTTTAAAATAACGGCTAATGGAAACGCGATAATGTCGTACTGAATAAAAATATATATATATATGTAATTTATTTTTCGATCTATGACATCCACTACCAAATAAAAAAAATTCAACGCCAATTGTATTCCTTATTCATTGTTTGCTCCATTTCGTTACGAGTATAAATTAACAATTCCTCGCTTCGAACAACTTTTTCTTTGCAACTGCAAACTTAACAATGAACACAGTAAAAAAGTTTGTACTTTTTACAACTTATTTCACAAATATTATTGTCCACACACATCCAGAATTTTGTATTTGTTACTTTTGCGATCGCAGAATCCGGCTCCAGTTTTATAAACAAAAATGCAAACTAAAATTGTTAATAACATGGGAAATAAGAGAACAGCATGTTCAAACCTGAACGAACGAGTTTGTCACTTGTTTACCAAAATTATTTTTACGAAGCTTCGCATCCCGATTGTACTAAATTAATTTATACTGCGCAACGAGACAATGCAATGTGTTTTTCTTTTTTTTAACAACAATTATTAATTTATTAATTATTTGATTGTTGTTTCTTTTTATATTTAAAATAAATCGAAAGTTCTTTAAATAATGACAATAAATTAAAATACAAAAATTAGTCTTTGAACATTCTATCGTGCAGATGAGCTTCGTCAACCGTAAATCGTCTTTGTTGTCGAGTGAAACGCTAGTGTTTCGAAACGAAAGAAGTTTCGGGTAATTTCTGAACGAACTAGTCCTCAAGTTCAGCCCCTCAATGATTATCTGTATGACGAAAAAGACGTGACAAAGTGCTCGTACTCGTAGACTCTATCCCTCGAGATAGCATCGCACAAAAATAGAAAGAAAAAAACTGTTGTGAAATTCACGTGGAAGACTAATCTCAGTTTTCCGTGGCGTTCACCAGTGGGAAGTAAACAACTAGGGCCCGGCCTACAAATGACGCAAGGAACACCCAGTTTGACGTCGTGTCAATTTTAATTTTATTACGTTATTCCTATTTATTTATTTGTGAGCGATCAATTGCCAATATATTACCAATATATTACCAATATTGCCAATATATTACCAATATATTACCAATATTGCCAATATATTACCAATATATTACCAATATTGCCAATATATTACCGAGCATCGCCGGATAGGCTGCATTTCAGCATCAAGAATGTCTCTCGGGTCACCTTCGAGCGGTCCAACTTATCAAAAGCAAAAGAAAAAGTTTGTCGCAATTTGATAAGACGACGAAAAATACTGAAACGATGTAAATCGAATAAATTAATGACGCACGAGCAAAACACTTGCGGACCCCTGCGAAGGAGACCGACAAAGTGTTGCACAATGGGAAACCGTTACTCTTGGTAACTTTCAGCCCGAGCTATGCCAGAGCGTATCGACGGCTCGATTTCATAAGGACGTATCTGAAGAGTAGAAGCGTAGCCCGCGCGCCCTTCTGACGCGACACCGTCGACGGGACGGCGATAGCCTGTGTCTGCGGGAACGACTTTGAGCTTCTTGTATATTTTGTGTTGGGTCAGTGGGAACTGCTGGAGAGACAAGCGATAAGCGAGTCGTGTGGGTTCATCGGGGTTCGTCAATGGCCGATGAACGTCATTACCCAGAATCCCCCGTCTCCGCTTGACCCCCACCGCCCCACGGAACTTATAAATCGGTGAGCTAGAGCCGGCACGATTTCAGTGCAACTTCCGAAACTCTCGTCATAGTTTCAATACATTGGAAAAAAGCTTCGATATATCGATTTTTGTTAAGAAAATAAACAAAATAAAAATAAACGACTGGAGTGAATAGCCCAGAAGTGTTTATTGTTATAGCTGTAAAAGGAGTTTGCGCAGTTGAGTGGTGACACAGGGAAGAAATTAATAATTATATCGTCGTCGTTCGCTAAACGCTCAAAGGTCCGGTTGATGAAACCTCCGACGTACGAAAGGAGGATCTTTATGAAATTTGAGGTGTCGCTGAATCGGGAGGCTCCGAGTATTTGGAAAACCGTCTGCGACGAAACGAGAGGATCGAGGGCGGAGCTGACCAAGCGTCAAATCGTTGAATTGTTCTTCGATTATTGCGACGGTCAGTAAAAAAAATTAAAAATAATGATTTTTTTTTTACGTGACATAGTTTCTGTGATGATTGAATATTATAAATGTTTATTTACTGATTCTCGGTGGATCGTCGTGACTGAATGTCAATGTTCTATTGTGTTGTTATTCTTTTCTCCGCAGGGTGCTTGAAAATGGCCGCCATACCGCACGGTGCCTTCGCAGCGCGTAAAGTCCGCGAAAACGCAGAACGCCGCTTTCTCATCGCGAACATGGAGAGACAGGGCGGCAACGACAAGGATACCAAACAGGACAATGGTTACTCGAAAAAGAACGCGAAGGAAGAAGGTGAGAGTCGCATTATCGTCGTTTCTTAAACCACTAATATTAAACGTAAATTGTGAAGAAAATTTGGTTGAGAATTCATTACAGATTATAAAGCTTTTGTGCAAAACCCGACAAACTAAATATAATACACCAGTGTACGCAGCGAAAACTTCATAATTTTGTGTCTTAATTTTGCTCAAAATGTTATCGTTGTAATTTTGTCAAATTACTCAATTCATCCGGAAAACGAAGTTTTGGTTTGGTCGAGAGCATTTATTTAATTAAATTTCGATAAAACCGTTTTGCATGTACAATAAAGTACGTACAAACGTTTCACATCCGCAAACTTCCAAATTCTTTTCTTGATGATTTTACAAACAACGTTGTCTACTTTACAAAAATGTGTGTTAATTGTACAAATATTTGTTGTGAAATTAACAAGTTTGTTAAATGTACAAATTTCGTTTACTGTGTGCTTTTGCCAAAGGAACGCACGGTCAGCCGGTAGTTAAATTATGTTTCATTAAGTGTAATTGTCTCAACTATAATAATTTTCAAAACATTGTTTTTTATTTTGATTTTTTAAATAAATTTAATTCCAACGGTTTTTCAGGGAGGGAGCTGACGCCGTTGAAGTACAACAGCAAGCTGATGAACAGTATCTGGGGATTGTACAATCGTTATTCGGTACATAATTTCAAGAAAAATACCGATGCCGACGACGTGGTAGTCGCGGCGGGATGTTGGGGGCCGGCAAACATTCGCAACCGGCCCCCAACAACATCCACGGTCGATTATTCGGCCGCCGCGAAGTTTCAGCAGTATCTCACAAACGGAAACGCGAAACTGTAAATCGGTTTATCCACGCGTGAAAATCCAGAGAAGCTGCTCGAAAAAAAACAAAATAAAAAATAAAAAAATAACTAAACCAATTGGCGAACAGAATCCGATGTAAAATTATAACCGATCTTTGTCAAAGTATAACAAATTTTTATCTCGAAGAAGATTAAGATATCTCGCGTGAACTTATCGCCCGACTTACAAAGACGATTTGTGTCAGCTGTAACAAAATTATTATGATTCTCTCTACTAATTCGTAATTAAAGATTTAGATAAAATTTAAGAATGTTTTAAATGATGAATTACGTATATTTTTTTCCTCTCTTCCTGTTGCATTCCTCGCACTACATTAACGATTTTAAATCTTACATACGAAATTGTAAATACCGTAATGAATATTCTCAGTAACGAGCTTAACCATTAAATAAGTGTTGCTTATTCTTGAAACGTAACCTGTCGTCGACCCGATTTGCAGAATTTCGTTGCGAATAACAACGATTCGCTGATTAATTCAACAATTAAAGCGGTTGTTACATCAGTTACCAGCAGGCTGTTGTGGCTTGGGCATCCTCGCTACCGAATATGGAACTTACCCAGATAGACAAAAGACGGCACGGCGACGGGACGGTGCCGGAAACTGGGTCGAAACCAGAAATTTAGATTTCCGGAGATTTATCGGAAATACGTCACCTCGGGTTTGATAATCTCATTTTTCGACCGTACAGTTTTATTTATTAATTTTTTTTGCTATTATAATCATCTCTGGCAATCCCTGAATAATTAAGCATTCATAATGCGAAAAAAATCAGCCCGGCAGAGTAAAAAAGTTTGTACTTTTTACGACAACGTATTGCCCACAAAAATCCATAATTTGTTATTTGTAAATGTTTCGATCGGCTCATTCGGCTCTAGTTTTACAAACAAAAGTACAAACTAAAATTGTTAATGGCACAGGAAATAAAGGAACAGGTTTGTATATTCAAACCTGAGCAAACAAATTTGTCACTTTTTTAATCAAATTATTTTTACGGAATTTGGTACTCCGATTTTACGAGATTATTTTTTTACTGTATGCAAGGTGATAAACATCGAAAGAATTCTGTTTTATCCAACGCGCACGTGCTCCTTTCAACATGATTCCTGGGGGCGCCAGTTTCCAGGCCGAGCAATGATTCACCGCCGCTAGTCTCAATTCCACGGCAACAACTCTGCTCCCGACGGCAGCATCGCTGTCATGTACAGTGTCACTTCCCTTCTTCGTTCCGTTACTCTCAGTTAGTCGTTCGACTCCATCGTAAAAAAAATACAATTAAAAATAATAATAATCATGACACTATATTAATACAAATAGTCGACGACTGATACGACTCTGGCGACAACATGAGTCGATCCAATCAACTGCCGAATCTCGACAAAATCTTCAAGGATGACGACGAACAGGATTTCACACCTCTCGGAGGGTATGTACACTGACTCGAGTAAATAAACAAACTAAACAATAGTATCGAAAACAAAAATTCGGAATAACATATTGAACCATCGAGACTGTTAATCCTATTCAACACGACTGCTCGAAACTCGGTGGGTAGTGCAGTTCCCTGTTCGCGGAGAGTCGACATATACCGGGTGATCCAAATTCAACGAACTCACAACGGATCTCCGTTAAGGGCTTACGCCACAGTAAAGTTTTACATTTTTTTTCACAATAGTTTATAGAGTCAAGAATATTGTGTTAAATCTTTATGTTGAAATTCGACGAATTACGAAAGTTAGAGACGCCCATGTAGAAAGTGATGGAGCGCTCGAGCGACTGCGCTGCCCAATTTTCAACGCGTTTTTCTCAAAACGTAATTTTCAACATTGGTGTCCCTAATATCTAAAAAATAGCTTGATGGATTTTTATGAACATTTTGTCCGACGTACTTCAACAGGTTCTTTAATCCTTGACCGTCTTATTAAAAACCATATATACATATATATATGTATATAAAAAAAATGAAAAAAAATCTTATTAAAATAGACTCAGTGTT
>JAPYZD010000756.1:0-28415 GCA_030522725.1 Ichneumoninae sp. B BG-2022a
AATAAATAGACTATACAACGATGGTTGCAAGGGTTACAGAAAAACGACGCCAAAATAAAGGTTATCTACGAGTCTATAGCAAGTTACAATTTTGAATATTGTGCATTAGTCTATTGAAGTCTGCGGATAGTCACCACAGTTCCGTTAGGGTATGGCCAAAGTAATCAAAGTAAACAAAGTAATGAAGGCGCGATTGATAAAAATGTATCACATCGTGTATATTTTCACCGGTGAAAATACAACAATAACAGATCGTTTTGTATCTCAGCTGAACATTATAGGTGCCCTTATTATCTTCGGTTTTTATGATACAAAGCGCCAGAGCATTGACGTTTTACTTATAAATTCAATATAAGATACATATACGTTGATATAACTATGTACAATTTATCATTTCACCGACGCTCTTTCCATTGAAACTATACTGCATTGTATTTTCCCAAGAAATACATGTAAAAGTATTATTGAAATATGGGTTTAAAATTAGACAGAAGTGACAATACAAAACTAGGGGTTTTACTCACAGAGTGAGTAATGCGTTAAATTGATATTGCAGGTAAAAAATAAAAAAACAATAATTGCACAATCACAAATCACGAGTAAAATTATATGTTTAGTATATAATTGACATGTCATTCATACCGAATGGAGAAAAAATCGGTTGTGGATCACGCCCGTAAATAAATTTGATCTCTACGCTGCTGTCGTTGTCATTGTATCAAATGAGCCTCTCTACTAGGTTCTACATATTTTTTCTATAAAATGTAAAATTTTTCAATAATTTCCTCAACTTTTAACGAAATAATTAGGCATCGATTCTCTTTGATCCAGATAGACGCTTCCATTGATAAAATCACAATATGATTTCTCTGAACAGTCCAACCGATGAGTAAACGGAATTCGTCATCACGTGGACCTATTGCACTATATGATAATTACAGGCTATCGCTGTCATCCACCGACAGTCGAGCTCTAGTAGAGGCTTTATAAGTCACTAATTGACATGTAAATTTTGACGTTACTATTTTACTGGGAAGGACAGGCGTTAGAATACATACGGTTGATATTCCGTTTGATATGGACCAGTTTCGCGAAAGTATAGTTTCGATTATGTCGTGAAAGAACGTTAAGTTGCTCGAGAATAGATGAGAATAGGGCAGTTCAGGAGGGACATTATTATACGTGACTCTCTACCGGTACTTTAAAGACCTTCGAATCGAGATTTGCATCGGGCAGGGATTGCGGTCAGGCATTCGTTACGTTGAATACGACGAGCAAGGTGTTTCATATGGTCTTTATTAGGTGTAGAAGACCCCTTTATCTTCCTTCCCGACTCACTTTATACGATTCTGATCCACCGTCGTATCGAGGGGGGGTAGTAGAACCGGTCACTACACAGGTTTATTGTAAAAAAGAAAAGAATAATTATTTATTAAATCAAATGTCTACTACAAGTTAAATGTTGGTCGTGTATTGTCATAGAATTATAGTATTAACGGTTTCATTAAACTCTCACAGTTACTCAGGTTTTCGGTCTCTTTACGCTCAACGCACGACGTACAACGTACTCTCACACTCTGAGTCCTAACGCGACTGACTCGCCAGCTCTCCCCGACTCACACACACTCATTCTTACCGACTCGGTCGGTTCACGCGCGCTCGGCCTTACCGATGTTAACTATCGGGTAGATAAAGAAAATAAAATAAAACAACGGCTTTGACATAGGGAACAAAGAAAAGTTAGTAAAATAACGTGTCTGTGACGTTTTAAATGTATTTGATATGGAACTTGGACAAGCGGCATAAATCGAAAAAAAAAAGGAGGAAGAAAAAGAAATGTATTTCAAATTCGTCTCGAATGTATCCAGAGACAGAAACGGATGAATTAAGGAACACACTGTGTATTTCTATAGACTTGACCGAGTGCGGTCTCGAGCGTCGTATATGTTCCGATGTTTGACAATGACGCTTGCAAAAGCCTGTTTATCGTTCCCTTTATGTGCATTAAATTAATTGGTTTTTTATTAATAACATTAGCGTTCTAGTGTCGATGCATCGTTGCGCGCGTGTCTCGAAGACCGCGTTGACACAGACATATTACAAGGTAGTTGACAGTTCTTCATCGAAATAATCTCGCCAATAATCGTAACAAAACAACCGTAACAAAACAATCGTAATGACCCGCTAGTTGCCAATTGGAAAATTTATAATTTCCGCATCGTTTTGTGAATGCCCAAGAACGCCGCTCATCCGCGACATCGTAAACAATTTTTTCAACCTTCAACCTCAAAGAAAGTATCTCAAAGTCAGCTGTATACAAAGCTGCATTGTCCTCAACCTCGCGCACCAAAGTTTTCGTAGTATTTTATGCAACGATTTTATGTAATGCGCAAGATTTTTTTTACAGATGGTAAAACCGCTCCTCATAGCGTTCGATTTCGACCATACCATCGTGGAGGAGAACACTGACATTGTCGTTCGACAATTGTTGAAGGATAAGAAGGCCCTGGCAGAGATCAAGGGAATGTACACTGCCAATGGTTGGACCATGTACATGGAAAAGATATTTGAATTCCTTCATGGCAATGCTGTAACCTCGGTGGAAATTGAAGCGGCGATCGGAACCATTCCAGCAGTTAACGCGCTACCGTCTCTCTTGGAACGATTGCATTCCAGCAATGCTGAGATTATAATAATAAGCGACTCGAATTCTCTATTCATTAATCACTGGCTGAAGCAGAACAAACTGGACCACACGGTGAAGGAGGTTTTCACCAATCCTGCCTGGTTCGAGGAGAGCGGATTGCTGAAGATAGAGATGTACCATCTGCAGGACTGGTGCAAGCTGAGCTCGAGGAATCTCTGCAAGGGTCACATTCTCGAGAGTCATGTCGAGAAGAGATCGAAGGAGGGTGTGACCTTCGAGAGGATCGCGTACGTCGGCGATGGAACGAACGATCTGTGTCCGGTTCTTCGTTTGTCGGCGAGAGATTTGGCCTTTCCGAGAGTTCACTATCCGTTGATGAAGCTCCTGAGCAAGCCGGACGCCGACGCGGAACGAACGCCAAAAGCCGAGATTGTACCGTGGAACGACGGTACGGAAATATGGCGGGAGCTCAATAAGCGAATTCCCGAGTTGGACAAAAGCAATCCCAAGCCATTCTCTCCGGTATTCGTTTGAACATTGTTCCTAAAATAACGCGTCTTCCACGAAGCGTTAACAAATTGTAAACATTCACTCGACCTGCTAGCGTCGTCTTTGCGGCAGTTTTTATTTTTTCGATCGAAACTCTATTTTCGTGTTGTAAAAATATATTGTACTGGAATCCTCAAGCCTCCCGGTCCAGGACCATCACTTCGAGGCCTTTCCCATAAACGCATACGAGCGTTTCTTCTTTTCTGCAAAGAGAAAATATATATATATATAATAATAATCGCGTTTCGACGATAATGCTCCCGGCGAAAATTTTTCTATAACTTACTACGCCAAAACTACGTTATATCTACAACTTTTTACGTCATAGTTGTCGGAAAAAGTATGCCAAAGCTACAACACCACAGTTACAACTATGTATGAGAAATTGCGAGAATGCACGTCGAGAAGAGATCGACAGATGTTTGTAGATAGAGTTGTACAGTATTGTAATAAGTTCTAGTTTAACAGCAACCTGCTAAACGCAGATTTTTGTAGTAATTTCTATGAAAAGTTACAAAAAAAAAGATGACATCGCTTTTTCATGTTCCATTCATGTCCGAATTGTGCCGTAGAAAGTAGTAATTTGTCATACATACTTATGAAAAACTACAACTTATTTTCATAAAAAACTGCAATTATATCCAGTTGAAGATAGGCATAACTTACTGTAGGAATTTAAATACATTCTCGAAAGACATAACGTATTGTTGAAATGGCAGTTTCTTGCGGTTTTTTTCACCAGGTGCCAATTGTGCGGTCGATCTCGAACACGAGAGAAAACTCACCGTCTCACGGAAGGACAGAGCGTTACTCCTTGTACGTCAGGTACGAAAGTCATCGAGTCGTCTATCCGTGCAACCGACAAGACTCCGTCGCCGTACGAGTATGAATAGACGATCACTCGTTGGTCTATTCCTGTGCTGAGCATGCGATCGTCCCCTATGAATTGTGCACCTGCAACTCGGACCGATTAGTACCGTCGTGGCGTATTCTAGAAATTCAATCCGCTGATTACGCACCTGTAATTTGTGCGGAATGAATAGACGAGGAATTCCACTTGGCCAGCTCGTCGATCCTCGGTCCGTCTTCGGTCAGCGAGATCTCCAACGCAACGAGACTGACCAAATTGTCATCGCCCCCTGTCAACAGAAGATACCTCGAATCGTCCAGTTCTCGAAAGTCAAAGCTGTTTATGCCGGACTGATGTATCCTTATTTTTTTAAACGGCAGCCCGACCGCGCCGTTCTCCCGTTGGACATCGTCGCGGGCGATCTCAACAAGGTCCTCGACGCTTTTGCTCATTCGCCAAAAGCTCACGATCCCATCCGTCGTCATCGTCAGCAATATCGTTTCGTCTTCTTTCACAAACGAGTGCACTTTCAGAATGCAGCGGTTGCAGTGATTCACGTCGCTGCTCAGATGCAACCTGTTTGAGGACGCATCGTAGAGAAGAACCCTCAAAAATCCGTCGG
Source organism: Ichneumoninae sp. B BG-2022a (assembly GCA_030522725.1). Taxonomy (NCBI): domain Eukaryota; kingdom Metazoa; phylum Arthropoda; class Insecta; order Hymenoptera; family Ichneumonidae; species Ichneumoninae sp. B BG-2022a. The sequence goes on from JAPYZD010000756.1 coordinate 4,669, forward strand.
AGCAGGCTACGAAGAGAACGACGAATCTTGGATCGCGGTGATACAGTCGAGTGCTTATGTCCATGAATCGCGTTTCAGGATCCACGAGGAAAACCACTTCATCATTTTTTTTACGATCCTTATCCATTCCACGAAGCATGTATGACAACGATTCTGTGCACGTTACGCTCGAGCTCGTCAATAGTGTCTCGTCGAGTTTAACGTTAAGCTCCCAGACTTTCAACTGAGCCCTTCCGCCTCCGGAAAATACGAGATTCTTCGTGCGTAAGTTAGAGTTTTCCAAGTTCAGTACGGCTAACGTTTTCACGCTGGATATATGGCCGTCGTACGTGTCCAATGTCTCCAGCCGATATCTCTCGATTTGCGACTTCGTATCGACGATCCAGCTCACACGGAGTGTGCTGTCTTCACCTGCGGATACGAGGATATTGTGACCGGTGGACGCTAAAACCGGGCGGACACAGTATACTTGTTTCGTGTGAAAACCACTTCGAACGGCGATGTTTGTATTGCGGATCGAGCTACACAGTTCGTAAACTCGCTTATCCCTTATGTACACAAAGCCTATCGTTCCGTTCACAATTCTGCAATCCCAAGATCTGTGCCCACCACCGCACACGAATCTTTTGACAAGACGGTTCAGATTCACGCTGTATATCATGAATTCGACCTGCAAAAATGTGTAGCGATGTAAATTCGTCGGTCAATGATTCGTCCGTGCTGGCGGATAGATCGATCGACTCAAATACCTCTTTAAAGCCCATAACGTAGAGATCGGAGTCAATTTTTTCGACCCTGCAAACCCAGTCCATTGGCATTTTTTTTAAATGCAGAGCCCGCAAAGACTTTCCCCTTTCTTTGTTCCGAGTCTCGTAATATCTTACAGTGCCGTCTCGTCCGGTGCTCAGAATTTTTCCACCGGCGACAGCGAACGATTGCACACCGAGCCTACCGTGTATCTTCGAAATCATCTGTTTGTGCGCTGTAAAAAAAAATCTTATGAAATTTAATGTAGTTTTATGCATACATTGGTATGTTAAATTTCATGTGTAATTGTGAAAAAATTAAATGTACCGTACATTAAAAACTTTAGAAATACTTTGCTTCTAATAATGAATTTTTATTTTACTATAAAAGTGCTTTAAATCTTTTACCATAATTTCACTGGGAAAGTGTATTAATTCTTCATCACGATTGTACATTAAATTTAATATACCAGTTTTTGCATAAAAGATTCCAGTGCAGTACATTAAGTAAAAAAATGTTTAACAGTGTGTCCTGTACCTTGCCCGCCATCGTGCAAATTAAACACATAAACACTGCCGGCTCGATCGCCGCATATCAATAAATCTTCGTGAACGATTGCCGCGGTCGTCCAGCGTTCTCGACTAGCGGGCAGAACGAATTCGATTCCAGGAGTATCCCGGGCCTCGGCGAATATGTCAACCAGTTTCAAGAGTCCACGATCCCCGCAAACCAGAATCCTTTCGTCGCTCAGCCAATGAAATGAGAAGATCTTAGATTCCATCACTTTTCTCTGAAGGCTCCTTTGTAGCTTCCATGTCGTTCCATCCTGAAACTCTTTAATAAAAAAGCTATAAAATTAAAATTCATTTTTTTACTTTAAAAAAATCCTTGGTAACAATGAAAATCTCGAAAAATATCGAAGGGGTTTGCTGTCGTTTTATGCGTGCTGAGATTGGCTGCCACACGAGTCTGAAGCTGATGTTCTTCGATGCGTCACTGTATATATAATATACAGGTGATCGAATAATAATTGCGCTTCGTAACAGTTAATCAATTTTATTTAAAAAATATCTGTCGTTATTTACCCGTAAAAAATCAACGGTAACAATGAAAATTCCCGTTTTTTCCCGTTAAGAAAAAATCCATTTTAACAATGAAAATCTAGAAAAATATTAAAGGGTATTATCGTCGTTTTATTCGTGCAGCGATTGGCTGTCGCACGAGTGTGGAGCTGATGCTCTTCGACACGTCACTTTGGTCGTATAATAATTTAGCTCCTTAACAGTTAATCAATTTTATTTAAAAAATATATATTGATCGTTATTTTTAAATAAATAAAAATATACGGAAACCGTCCGTATTCGCATTTCGTTTTATACAAATGAATGAATTGGACTTCGGATATATTGAACAAAGTTTCGTTCGGGATTTCAACGTTACTAACGCTGTCTCTTTTTGATAAGTTAAGCTTTTCTTTATTTTTTGCGTACGAAATTTACTTTTAAAAAACGGGGGTTTGTTTATTTCCTTTGAATCAATGTTTGTACTTTTTTCTAAGCTTAAAAACATGCAAACGCACACGAAGCACGTTTATGAGCTGGTGCTGTAAAATGTCGATAGTCGTCGGGCTCTATGGACTTGTCGATACCTTTGTATAATTCCACGTAGCCGTCCTTCGACGCGAGTCCTATGATCTTCCGGTCCTGAGAAATTTGCATGACACAATAACTCGCATATCTTGGCAAGCTCAACGAGGATCGAGTCGTTTTACTGGCTGGATCGTGAATTCCCAGTTCTCCCTCGTCCATGAATACACCGATGGTTCCGCTGTCCATGTAGCAAACGTGCTTTGGAATTCTCTTCTCCTCGTTCGCCAGAATGGACTCAACCTCGAGCGAATCCGTGGACTCGAACGGCCATACGTTTACCGCACCGTCAGCTCCGCCGGTGAATATCTTTTTGCTGTAATCGGAAACATCGATGCTCCATATTTCTGCGCCGCGATGACCCTCCACTTTGTTTAGAAGCCGACCGTCCACCGTCCACATGCACATCAGAGAATCCTCTCCTATACTGAAAACTCTGTTGTCTCTTATAACGGATCTCCATACCCTCGCTGTGTGTCCGTACATCGTCGTCATCAGATCAATCTCGACATCCTCCCAGTCGACCTTGTCCGACTCTCTCTCGAGTTTGTTCGACACCCTCCATAGTCTGATCGTTCTGTCGTCGGAGGTGGAACTTATGATGCGCAGAGTAGTATCATAAACGACGGAAAATATTACACCCTGAAATCAATGAAAAGGTCGTCAGTTGAAAGAAATAAATCGGGGTGAATGCGAATGGTATCGAACAGTAATGTTGCTCCAATTAAATCATTAACAGCCGTTACTGTTTGTTAACAGTTGTTTTCCTAGCGAGGCAATAAAAAAAAAATTGTATTACATAATATTGTGGAAATTTAATCTTTAATATTTAGAGAATTTCAATTTTATATTGGGCATTTTCATTGTTGGAACAACGCTGGTTAATGCGATGCCACAAAACCGATGCACAAGTTGATAACTCACATTGTGACCCTTCAGGCGATAAAGCACCGCTACGTCGTCTGACGAAGCGTGATTGTCCTCGACTCGCCATATCAATATTTCCTGGAATACCGTACCACTGAAAACTATAGTCTCTCCATTATCTTTACCTAACAAGGATCCTCCATATCTAGAGGTCTTATAAGGATAATATTTTGCAGATTTTAAATATTGATTCAGACAAATATGCACTAAACGCGCCAATCGTTTGTTGAAAGCATCCTCCACATACAAGTGAAAATGTTTCAACCTAAAGCAAATATTGCTCATATGGAGTCACATAATATTTCAATCTGAGAGTTTAAAACCCCTATTCATAATGGTTTCTTTCGTTATTAGTGATGTACTTGAGTATCATCAACTATTACATTATTATACAAATTGTAATTCTTTGAGATCTATATTTTATTCTCACACGTGTATACGATGTAAATGAAATTAGCCTGTTTAAGCAAATAAACCATAAAAAATAAATAAATAAATGAATAAGTAAAGGATACAAAATGCATTTTTCCGTGCACTGCACGGTATGTGCCAGCCTTGTCGCTGTGTCATAGAAACACAAGTTATTGTGTGCCAACAGTATGCGTAATCGACCATCAGCTGCATCTTGTGGTCGCTCGATTGCAATTATCCAGTCAGCGAATAAATGGATGGGAGAATACAAGTTGAGCCTTAAAAAAAAAAAAACATAAATAGCAACTGCGCGAGAACTTATCCTTTGCTACAAGTGATTTCCCAGATGAAATTATTGAAGGAATAAATCAGGATCTCTTATTTACTTAATATTTTCTATTATACTAATACTAATATTAAACTTGTATGTCAAATGTCCCAAGGGGCTAGTTATTAGATAAATATTAAATAAATAAATAAGTAAATCAATTGAAAATTAAAAACATTTTTAAATAATATAAATCTTGGGTGGGTGTAAATGTAACTTAAAATTTGGTTGCGGTATTAATTTCTTACTTCACCCTGCCGTCCGTAACGTCCAGCTCGCAGATGCTCAAGCTTTTTGCTCCATAAACGAATAGTTTATTCGCGGGTCCTTCGACGATGCCGTGAATGTTGTGGTGCTTCGTTACGTCCAGCTTCGCCACCAACTCCCTCGTTGCGATATCGAAAACATGAAGACAGTTCCCGACTCCTTAAAACAACGATGACAAATTCGTTCCGACATTAATACGTATAGATTCCGCGTATATTCAAGATAAAAGCTGTACCTATGCAAATATGATCCTTAATGCAGCGTACAGCGAGAACATCGCTGCATATCGAGGCGGACAACATTTCCACGGGAACATTAAAAACGAAACAACAGAACAACGAGACGCGCAACAATAAGCACGTGGCCCCAGCGGCGGAGGACGGTAAGGTTGGGTAATCTAATCAGCTGTCCGATTTGACGCAACGGTGCGTTCTGCCAAATTTATTCCTTGGATAACCCTGACAAATTTTTTTTTACAGAACGTGTTTTTTAATCCTTCCTAATCCTGAGTTAACAACTTAATCAAGGGAATTCGCGCCATGTGGGTGTTCGGCTACGGTTCGCTGATATGGAAAGTGGACTTTCCTTACGAGAAAAAGCTCGTCGGCCATATAAAGGGTTACGTGAGACGATTTTATCAGAAGAGTACCGATCACAGAGGAACGCCGAGCAAGGTGGGTAAGCCCGGCGGAGGTTCTCCGATATCCTCCGCTGACGTTTAATGACGATTTCGTTTGTTCACGATTGTTTCTGTTGATTGAAAATGCGTTTCAGCCGGGACGCGTCGTTACTCTGCTCGAATCCACAAATCCGCAGGATCAAGTGTGGGGTGTCGCATACAAAATAGCGCGCAAAGACATTGACAATGTAGTTAATCATTTGGACTTCAGAGAAAAGGGCGGTTACACGAGAATGACCGTTCCCTTTTTTCCGTGCGACACACGCGGCCTGGAAGCGGATTCGGCGGAAGAACTCATAACCGGTGACAGAAATTTGAAAATAAATTCTGGAGTCGCTCGGCCTACGTCCGAGGAGATGGCCTTTCATCTGACCATCTACATAGGCAGCGAGGACAACCCCAATTACGCTGGAAACGAGAGCATCGACACCATAGCTAAGCACATTGTAGAGGCTCAAGGCCCGAGCGGACTCAACACCGAGTATCTCTACAAATTGGCTGCAGCCATGAGGGCCGTCGCTCCGGGAATAAACGATGAACATTTGTTCAGCCTGGAGGAGGCCACGAGAAGATTGGAGCTTGAGAGGAATAACGAAGCTTCGTCGACGGACAAAGAACGGACGTGATATCTAGTGATTGTTTAAACTAAGTTTAACTTTCTTTGGCCGGCTTCCCGTTGCCGAAAGCGGAGAGACATTAATCAAACGTGCGAGGCAAAGGATTGTGAAATAAGTATTATACTAGGTACGAATTATGGAGATTCGAGTACGATGTAGTTAGGTCCTCTGTTGGTTGATGGAAATAAATTTTCCACTACGGAAGGTCTGTACGCGGCGGTAAACAAATTGGCATATGAGGATGGATAAATATCCGGTTATTTGACTGGTCATTTACCGGTACACGTAACATGTGTATGTTTGTTTTTTATTTCTTTGTGAATTGGCACTTTCCATCCAGATGTGAAAATGTTTACGTTGAAATGACGGATAGATGTGATTGATCCGTTCTGTTAAATACTAGCATCATCTGACACAATGGACCAATCAAATAAATCCGTCATTATAATGCAATTATTTTCACGGCTGGATGGAAAACCCTAATGTAGAATTCACTCCCTCTTGCACATTTTTTTATGGCTGCTGTGCCACTGTAAACCAAAAATTGGATATTTAATGTACCAAACTGGAAGTTTTTATGCAAAAACTGGCACATTCAATTTAATGTACAATTGTGATGAAAAATTAATATACTTTTTCATTGAAAGTAAAGTAAATTATTCAAAATAAAGTATTCCCAATGTTCTTAATAAGTGAACATACATTTTTCATCATAATTGCACATGCAATTTAATATACCAATCGTTGCATAAAAACTTTCGTTCCGGCACATTCAATTTCACACAAATTGTTTTTAGTGTGAGGTCTCGCATAATGTGCATTTAGCAACTGGGGTCCTCGATCTTCTCATTCCACGAAGCACCGGGACTCGACACCGAGTACCACAACTCCGGTAATAAACGACGAACGTTTGTTCAGTCTGGAGGAGGCTGCAAAGAGATAAATAAAGAACACTGTAGAAAAAATTTGTATGAAATTTAATATAATGTGGAAGTTTTTATGCAAAAATTGGTATATTAAATTTCATGTGCAATGGTGATGAAAAATGTATGTTTTCTTATTAAGAACATTGGGAATACTTTATTTTTAATAATTTACTTTAATTTAAATGAAAAAGTATATTAATTTTTCATCACAATTACACATTAAATTTACAATTTTTTTTACAGTGAATTAAACGCTCTACCCCACGTGTACGCGGACGTGAAGAAATCAGTATGTCTTAAACACAAACAAATGATGCACAAATATCCGGTTGTTAATCTTAAAACAGTCTTTTAAAAAATTATATTGAAAAAAAAATGCACAAATATCCGGTTATTTGACCGGCAACTTACCGGCACGCGTAAAGCGTGTATGTGTGTCTTTTTTTCTTCGTGTACGTAGAAACTTACTTCCCCTTCCTTGCATATTTGTTGATGGTTGCTATGACGTCCGGCGTAACATGCGTATAGCAACTGGAGTCCTCGATGTTTTCATTCCACGAAGCTCCGAGGATAGAATATGAACAGGACCATTTTTTAACGTCTAAGAAAGCTCGATTTTTTTGAGTCATTTCCCACGCGATTCCCATAAATTTCAGTGGAATTTCAGTATACGTTCACGACGATTCCGACGTCGAGAGTGGAACTACTTTTCGCGCAGCCAGACGGCGGTTCTGCGGTCGCGCAGTCATCAGCTGGAGAGAGCGACGCCATTGCTTGTTGACCGAGTAACTGTCAAAATCGGGACCGAGTAGTGTCTACCCGGGATCTTTCTTCACTTTAACCCGTTAAATAAAACAAAAGAGCCGCGACTGGTTGATTCTTTGGCGTGAGGGCGTTTGGACGCATCCGGGTGAGTTTACCGTTTATATCATTAAAAAATAAAAAGAAACAAACAAACTGCGATGTACGACTATACGCGTTAGGTAGGTTATTAGCCGCGATTAGGGGGAAACTGTATGGAAGCGTCTACGACGGTGTGTCGCTTCGGAGCGTTTATTAAAACAATCGTCTCTATGCTTTCCATTGTGTTCTATTCTCTTCGACGCCACCCCCGAGACTCTTTGTTTCCAGCCAGGAATATTCGACGGCGATATTCCAGAGAGTATAGCGAAACATTTCCGGACGATTCCATTTCGGACAATAAAGCTGTCGCGACGTATTCGATGAAAGACGAATATTTGGAAATTCCTCGTCACGAATTGCAATTTCTATTTTTTTGTAAGTATCGAAAAGATCTTTGTCTCTTCGGACCTCGGAACCGCTTTATGTAACTACTCTAAAGAGGACAAAGAGGCTATTGAAGTTTTGCTGTTTACGAAAAGCATCGACGAAGTTTGCAATTCGGTAAAAACTAGGCATCAGCTCGTACCATCCCTGAATACACATACTTACTTACGGAGGCTTTGGGAGTTTCGTCGAAACCGTGCTAAAAACAGAACGGTGGCGAATCTAAAACAGGAGCAGAGCAACTACTCCCTCCATTGTCTCAAGGTCTGATACGTGCGTCCGTCTCTGTCTCCCATCCACGATTGAACGAGTCCGAGCCCGTCGCGAATTTTTTCGATCAGCCGTGGGCGTGCGACGTCGATCAGTGTCTAGGTTTCGATGGGATCGACGCGTAAAATGTTTTTCGGAACACGCAATTAATTGCTCATGATTTATAAGATCGACGATGACGTCGATGACGTCATTCGTAGTAAACTCGTACATACATACATATTTTTTTGGAGCATATCTTTCGTACACCGAGCTACGTCATTTTGCTATTTCAAACGATGCGGACATATCGTAGCGCTGGTGAAATGTCCACGAATGCAAATGTAATCGTTACGCAATTACTGACCACGGTTCGGATCGATGACGAAAGATCGGAACCGTTTGCTGACAAACGACTTTGCAGGGATTGTCAAACGGTGCACAATACGAGCGTGAATGAACCTCTGACGAAAGTAGCATCTCGCATTAAGCGACCGAGTGGTTTGTTCTCTCGAAGGAAATTGCGTCAGCTGTGCATGCGCGAAGGGGACGCGTACGGAGCGCCGTCTGCGCAACTTCTGTCGAGACCTCGCGGCTTCGGCCGGCCAATGGACGTTGGCACGGGAACATAAAGCGAAACTATCCAAGCCCCCGACAACTAGATGCAGTCAACGACTCGTAGTGAACGTTTACTCCGTTCCGTGTGCTCCCCATTGGGGCTCCAACAGTTTCTTACGTAAAGTAAGATAGAAGCGACTAAAAGGATAATCGTGCGAGAACCGTGCGGTGCAAAGAAACATTAAGAACGAAATAAATAAAAAACGAAAGATACATCGATCGGGTATCGACATCGTTCGAGTGTCGTTAGAAAAGGAAATTCAGTTGCCAAGGGGAAAAAAATAGTGCGCCGCGCAGCGTTCAGAGAGGATGAAAATTCCGCTGAGCGACGAGCGTAGCCTTCTTCCCGCCAAGGACAAAAATGCGTGTTAAACAAGTACACTGTCATCGAATCACTGCCTAACCTCAACTATTCAAATTAAAAAAAGACTTGTGTAATATATATGTAACGTACATACTCGAAACCAATCAAGTTAAAGCCGCAACGTATTCTATCTATTTATAATAAACCGCAATAAATTATTTATTAACGAGAAAGCATTGTTTATGCGTGTTGCTAAGAGTATTCAGATCATTCCGTCGTGAGCTCCGCGTGTAACGTGATACAACTAGTAAATGAACATAAATATATAATATTCTATACTCGAAGCGACAAGAAAAAAATTACGAAAACGATACCCAAGGTTGAAAGAAGAAACTCTCAAGACTGACTTATATTGTTATTAAGAAATTTGATCGTGTATTTATTTATTCTATTGCCTATCCGTGATTAAAGTCGCGTCCCTCGATCTCTCTTTCTCAACGCCGGGTGATTTTGACGTTTCGTTGCATCAGCCGCTTGCTTGCTGCACGCATAGCGGGGCGTCTCTTTGTTCTTGACGGGCGAAGAAAACTTCGTGCGAGAAACTTTATACTGTGATAAAACATCGACGACTCTCTATCTTACGTCGCTCGGATATAGTGCTGTGAGTATATCCATGAATTAGACTAAAATTTGATAGTTTATTACTTTGATGGATTTTTCATTACAATCGAGAAATAATAGATCCATAAATATTAGAGCTTCTGACTATCAAATTATAAAAGGTAAAGTCTTAAACTGACAACGCAACGCAAAATTAACGATACAATAGTAAACGTACACTGTAAAAATAAAGTGTTAATGGAATGTACTGGAACTTGAAATTTGCTTACATTACTTACATTACTTACATTAATTGAACATTAATTTACTTTTTGGTAAAGAAGATACCAGGTATTAAATTTTTTTTAAATGTACTGCATAATTGCAACGTGCATGTGTCTGAAATTTCAGAAACAGTTTATGTAAAAAAAAGCTTACAATACCGATCATTACTATGCAAATATTTTTTTTTTTACTGTCTAACCATTTAAATTGTTTGTGTGGATTAACGTTTCCGTAGAATTCTCGATACACTAAAGCGACGAATTGTTACCAAGAATATTTATCGAAAACTCGTTCCGAACATCGGGCCGACGAATATTGTCTTCGAGCAAACAATCTGAAAAGCCCAGCGAAGATGTTAGCGGAGCGCGTGTCGAGTATTCGCGTCCGTGCGTGTTCTAGCACGTTCGAGCAAACTTTCTCGGCTTCTTTAACACAGGCGCGCGTACACACGCGGAGAATTATAAAAATAAAAAACGCCGTACGCACACCCACCGACGGCCGTAAAGTATACGCAAGCGTTCGCGATTGCCGAGGCCCCTTCGAGCTGATAGCACGCTGGTGGGGATTTCGGACGGATTTACGCGAACCGACTGTGAATACGTGCGTAACGGAATTTCTAAGGTCGTAGAGGAGCGATCAAGAGGGAATGACCTACAGATAGGACAAAATTACTCAATCGCTATAGACGTGTGTTATAATAGAATAAAAGAATTCTTGCCATTATCGGTTCTGGCAATTTCCTTTACACAGTAAAAAACATTTGCACTTTTCACAAATTTTTTTTTGTCCACAAACATCCACAATCCTTTTCTTGTTAATTTTGAAAAAAAAAAAATTGTACAATGGACAATATTTTTGTAAAATCCGCAACATCTTTTTGGTAATACGAATAAGAAAAGAATTGTGAACAGTTGTGGACAAAAATGTTGGTACCACTTTTTTACTGTGTATGGATTACATCGGGTTACGTCACGCTCTGACAAAAACTGGTCCGTCAAAAAAAAAAAAAGGTATTGGCCGAGCATCTGTGTTCGCATAGATGGCCATCAACTTGATTATTTCGTGGCTATGTCGGTTCTAGCAATTTTCTTGGTCCGCAGTAAAAATGCTTCGTATTTGTAACTAACATTTTTTTTATCCACAAACGTCTGTAATTATTTTCCTGTTAATAAAAAAAAGAAAGTAAAATGCCCAACATTTTTTTGGTAACATTAACAAGAAAACAATTGTAGACGAAAAACGTCGGTACTACTTTTACTGTGTACCGATTGCGCCGGGTTATGTCACTCTCTGATAAAAACTGGTACGTAAAAAAAAAATACAGAAAAAAAACACTCGATTGCCAAAGCATCTGGGTCCACATAGCTGTCCATCAGCTTGATTATTTTAAATAGAATTCAACGGGCCGACACGCTTCGTAGAACAAAAACAACAAAGCTAGAGCGCCGCCATGCCTGTTTCCATTCACCCACGAATTACTCGAGAGTTTTGTTTTCGAGTGGGTACACGAGGAGCCCGTTGAGCTTTCGTTCGCTCGTCGGCTCGAGATTGGAGTAAACACACAAAGGGTGCTGCGGGACTCTCCGAGCCAAGGAATTTTACGCCATCCGCAATCAAATGTATCGACTGGAAACCAATAATTTATTTAATAAATGTCGAACCATCTCAATGCTCTCGCCCCGTTCAGACCGACGCCAAGGGCACGCGCCAGTAACGTGTTGCATGATCCATAGCCCGAGCGACGATCCAGTTTCATTGTTCGACGCGTCGAAGCAGCTTATCGGATGAATCGCGCGCCTCCGTGGATCTCCCACTCGAGATAACGGTCTGTTGAAATTTTGTATACATATCTATAAATTTTTTTATTTTTCAAATTTTATCCCAGCGATAAAAATCGGCGAGTTTACCAACAAGCTTTTATCGCCCAATTATCGAGTACGCCGGGGATTCTCCACGGTGATTGACCCATCGACGCGGTTCGCTTGTCCGAATGAATTTTTGCCAGTGTTTTTCTGGCCGTGTAGGGTTTAATTTCGGGACACTGGACCGCGAGCAATTGTGTCTTCCCAAGGTATTTCGGCTACGTGCTCGGCCAAGAATATATGTGTCGAGGCAGTTGGTAGTCGCCATCGACGACATCGGTGAAAGTCGACCGAGGCGTCTGTAGCCAGCCGCGCAATTTCCAAGGTCATCGCCAGTCGGTTCGCGTGTTACGCGCAATTTCATTCTCATCCAAAATACATTGTTTACTCTTACGAACCGACCGTATACGCGGCGCGTAATCTCGTACTCCCATTCTCTCGGCTCTGACGTCGAATGAAGGAGGTACTTCGATCACTGTAACGATAATTGATCGACGATAAGTCGTTGCCCAAGGTCACGCGCTCGCTCTAACCTGTACCGGACGCATCCTTCAGCCCGGATCGACGGCGGCCGGGCACATTGAATAATCCTTGAAGCACCTCGTTACGATAATCTAATTCGTCCTCTGCAAACTTGATATCCGAGTCCTCGAGAATCTGCCGTTCGACAGTTTTATATTATTTCCATGCTTTCCAGCGACGGCTCGTCGCTGGAGATTTGCCGGACGATGGACCGCTGTGATTGGTTCACAATGATGGCCGCCACTGTCGGTTCCATCGGTGTCCGATTAAGGCGATGTGAAACACGTCCTCAGCCTATGTCTCTGGCTCCGCCGAGAACAACACTGATGCTATCTCTGACGCACTCCATAGTGTTTGACATCACCTTAAGGGAAGGCCAAACATGTACCAGCGCGAGAGAGACGTCGTAAACATTTTGAATCCATTTTTCTCAGAAACGATTGTGTAAAATGAAAAATAAATTGCTGTTAGAAATATTCTTGCGGAATATATATTTTACAGAAATCACAGTACGTCTGGTACAATATGTTTTATAATATTCGGTGTGTGGAGGTACGACTGCACAAGTCGAGGTCTCGATCCAGCCCAGATAGACAAGCGCCACGAAAAGTAGCAATATTGGCGCGATATTGACGACATCTGTCGCACATGTCGCAATTATTGCGCCAACTGCTACTTTTTGTGCTGCTTGTCTATCAAGGAGAATGCCTTCGAGACGAAGCCCTCCGAGTCACATCAGCTCGCCTTTGTATAGACAAAGATCCCTTGTCTCGACTAAGGCCCTGCGTCAACCTCTCACGTGACCCTCTCTGTAGTTTGTATATTTGGTAGTTCCGAGAAGAGTGCGCCGAGAAGTCTCCGCTCTCGTTGTGTCGCTTTCATTGCGGAGAGCACTAAGTTAAACAAATACAACAATGCTCTTCGTAATTCCGTTTTTATTTTATAGAATCGTTTTGGAGAAAACAAAGATTCCCCTGTGAGGAAGCATTCAACATATTTACTCTGTCTCTCACGCACCCATACGTGTTTAGTCTTCCCTTAAGGAGGTTGGAGCCCTTAACACTGGTCAAATGAGTGCTATAGTTTTAAAGTTGCTTAGGATAACCGTACCAATGCTTGGATATGGTCCAGTCGTCGGACACTGCTAAGCAGATTTGATTTATTCCGAATTTAAGTATTAGAAATCCAGTTTGACACTTTTCATCGTATCTACAAACATTATTTGATGCACAGAAAGAATTTATACAAGATTTAAGCTTAAATTATTTTCTATTGCTGCATTTTTTTAAAAGACGATATAGTTTCAAGAATTTGGTACAAGCGTTACTACATACGCGTCCCAATAATCGGACAGTTCGAAGAAGTTGGGTTAGCCAGTTTTTTTGCGTATTTTATTCTCAGGATTCTTTCGCGTAAAGATTTTTTTTTAAATTTAATTAATATAAATGGCAAAGAAATTCTTTTACTTAATATGAATTACATGAGTTTGTACATCAGAATTCTGAAAATCTATGATTGTCCGAAACATTGGGACATAAAATGTCCAAATATGGGGACTTGCCGAACCCCGCGTCCGTAGACTGGTACATTTAGACTCTTCTGTTATTCATTTTGAATGTAATTTATTTTCTTCCGTAATTAAATATATATATATATTTTTTTTTATTTGTGGATGTATTTTAGAAACTGGAAACTACCAGTTTCACATTACTTTCCGTTATTTTCACCAAACAAATTTTTCTTGGCCGATTAATAACTGCTGGAATTTGGGGATGCTCTTAGCCGTTCGAACCTTGGTGCTTTTACCTTATACAAAATTTGACGTTTTAAACGGAAAATACTATCGAATATCTAGTGATGAATTCGTTACACATCTTTCAAGTGAAAATTGCGGATTATTTTTTGAAAAAACTGAACGAATATGTACATTTTCAAAAGTGAGCAAAATCCAGTTAATATTTTTGCGAATCTATTGCAGTTCATGTTATTCCGTGTTAAGGACATCTGCTGTAATACGAACAACCATCCACTATAATCAATAGATGCGTAAAAGTTTGTATAAACGCCTTTAAGAATGTAGCACCCATTCGACTAACGTGAAACGCTCCAACCTCCTGGAAGTTTTACGCGGTTGCTGCTGTCTGTTTACGTTTTCGCTGCCGCTCGAGAGGCCACTGTACGAACTTCAGCTCGTCTCTCCCCTCTCCCCTCTCGCACTGGTCCTCCCTCTACCCCCTTCCCCGAGTGAGAAGAACGAGTTCCGAGAGGGGAGTCGGCCGTGCTTCTTGTCGGTCGATGCTTTGTTTACTTCGGGGTTTTGAACGTCATTTTTATTATTTCAGTGTTTACGACGCATTTCTCGGTCGCTCGGCTCCTCGAGGTATTTTTACGCTTTTCTACAATCGCGCGCCGTTGTATCTTTTTTTTTGTCGCGCCAATCTAAGAATAATTATTTTTTTACCAATAGGTAATTTTTTCGGGAACTGTCGATGGTACCGGTAAGTAAGAGAACCTTCGACAGGTGCTACCGATAATCGTTTTATACGCGACGCCACACACGATAATTGGTAATTTGCATATCACGTCACGTATTACCAGCCTGACATAGTGCGAATCTCTTTTTATTCGAATTTAAATAGCTTCTCGTCATATCTCAGCGCACTGACGTTAGTCACAGTTTTTGGTGCAAAGAATTTGTGAGTCTATGAGTGTACAGAAGAATTCCTATTGAAGTGAGTAACGGGAGAGAAAAAGAATAAGTCGCGACATAGTTTGGTGGTCAGCGCGGGCGCTTGCTTGCGTGCTGATCAACACGTAGGATCGTCCCTCATAGTGAGTCACGTACTCATTTTCGGGTCACTACGCAGCAGTGCAATCAGCACGTTTCGAATTTTCCTTCGAGCCCTCCGATCCGAGGACACTCGAACGGTTGCACGCTGGAATAATACAGGTCAAAATCACATTGGGCTAAAATACCACAGGCCAAAATAACATTGAGCTGAAATAACACATGCCAAAATAACATTGAGTTACAATAACACAGGTCATAATAACATTGAGCTAAAATAACACGTGCCAAAATAACATTAAGCTAGAATAACACATATCAAAATAACATGGGGCTAAAATAACACTGGTCAAAATGATAACATTATGCGAAAATAACACAGGTCAAAGCAACATTATGCGAAAATAACACAGGTCAAAGCAACATTATGCGAAAATAACACACGTCAAACGAACATAAAAATATAATTTTGTATTGTGTCATTTTTGTGCTTGCTTGCGTGTTGATCAACACGTAGGTTCGTCTCGTGTAGTGAGTCACGTACTCGTTTTCGGGCCACTACGTAGCGCAGTGTACCTTTCGGATTTTCCTTCGAGCCCTCGGATCCGGTGACCCTCGATCGGTGGCACATCGAAATAACCCAGGTCAAAATAACATTAACCCAAAATAATACACGACAATACAACATTATTCGAAAATAAAAGACGTTCAAATAACATTATGCAAAAATAATACATGTCAAAATAACATTTTGCAAAGATAACATGACAAATGAACAAAAATATAATTTTGCATTGTGTTATTTTTGTATGGTGTTAATTTGGCGTTATGTTATTTGGACACGATATCCCCTCAAGCGATCCGGTATTAGATCGAAAGAATCCTTGACGGTGAAGCGATCGACCTTCGGTCTTGTACGCTCACCCGCCTTCGCACCCTGGAATAGCCCCCCTCTGTTTACAACGATGTCGGGCCTATTTTTACTTCTCCTTGGGCTACGTGATAATTTTCATTCCACTTAATTGCCGTCACGAGTACACCTTCTAGCATTAATGAGATTCTTCACTATTACTCATAAACAGGATATACATCGCGATGGTTGGGTATCAATCAAGATATCATTTACGCCAAACTCGTCTCTGTCAAAACTTAAATCTGCTATTGAGTAACCAGATTGGAAAAATACCATATATACGTATACGACTTAAGGGAAAACGTCACTACCGGTTTGAGAAATGTTATTTTTCGATTTCCGGTCGAATGATGAAATTTTCAAACCAACAGTGATGTATTTATATGACGTCACTTCCGGTAGTCAAATGAGATTTTTAAACCGGCAGTGGTATATTTCCGGTATGACGTCACATTCCTCGGAATAAAATATGGCCAGTGACACTTCGTTGAGTTTTACGAATCGTCGAATTTTACAACAGTTATAACAGTCCTCTAGAGCAAAAGTTGCAAGGGGTCAAAAATCGCCAGTGGCCTTTAATCGTTATTATGGGGGTCTCTGGCAAGGCCTTGAGATTGTTTCGACTACCTGAGACTCAGACCTGTCTCCCCCTCTAATGGCAAGCCGACTAATTTAAGCTGTCATTACACTTTCCAATGATGACTCACTTTGCCACGGGGCAGTCGTTATCGATTCTTCGATTACTGGAATATACCAGTTTCTTGATTTGTTGAATTTGTAATACGGAAAATATACTGCGACGATGCTTTTTACGAGAGTCACTATTTCATCATTACTCATGGTACCATTTTGTCTCTCTTTGTTACAGATACCAGGCTAGCCAGCTGGGCCATTCTTGTAGTGTGACTAATTATCAGGCGTACTACAAATTTGTGGCATCCCAGTCGATAGTCACGCCTGTCATATTCAAGTCAGCTACTGGTCACACGTCGCAGGAATGGACACATCGGGCTCGCCTGTACCGGATGCAATCCACCCCCTCCTCGAACAGCTGCAGGAGGCCCTCGTTCTCGAGGTGAAATATCAGCCAAATCTACAATTACCTGTCACCACTCAAGTGAGTATTATTTAATTATGTATTTAATTATGTATTTAATTATGTATTTAATTGTGTATTTAATTATGTATTTAATTTTTAATTTAATTTTGTATTTAATTCTTTATTTGATTATCTATTTATTTTTATACCGTTTCTATAATGGAGCTGTACATTTTTATTCGTAGAACGATGAAATAACAATCGGTGCCCGAGATGGTTCAGCCCACGTATTGAGATGCCTTAAAGTATGGTACGATCTGCCCTCGGACGTTTTCTTCATAGCGATCAATCTGATGGATCGATTTCTCACGAAAATGAAGGCAAGGCCGAAACACATGGCATGCATAAGCGTGTCATCCTTCCACATTGCTGCCGTCCAAATGGCTCAATCGCTGGACGCCGATCATCTGGTGTCCATATCCCAGTGCAAGTGCACCGGTGGCGATCTCAAGCGCATGTCGGAGGTCATTCGTAACAAGCTCGAGTGGGCTCCGGGTACGACACCCATAACTGCTCTCACCTTTCTTCGTTTGTTCACCGTAATGTTTCACGCGGCTGCCTCGCAGCTTGGGCTCGGTGAAATTTACGCGAGCATCGTCTCGGTAAGAGGGCTCATTTTTTTCTGTCTAATAATAATAAAAGCGTCACGCGCTCTCATCGTACGTCGATGAGCTGAGATTAACTGGAATCTAATCTAATCGATCTCCATCGAATTTCCAGGAGCCCGAACTATTTTTGAGGCTGGAGATGGTGGCCTGCGATGGTAATTGTGCGAGTTTGCGAGCCTCCGAAGTGGCCCTCGTTCTACTCTGCACGTACTTGGATTCCGCTGTAAATCGTCTCGACGCAAATGCGGACGCGACCTTGGCGAACGTCGCTATCGCCGGTTCCTCCTCAATGAACCTGCCCGCCACACCCGCCCATCAGATGTTGAGACTTGTGGAATTCGCGGCGGAGCTGCAAAAGATGTGCAAGGTAAACAAGTCGCTTTCACTTTCTTCATCGCGAATACATCGCTCGACGTGGGTGAATCTAAACAATTGCGTTCATTGTTTTTTCCGCAGATAACGGACGAGAGCTTCTTCGCAACTCACGAGCTCGTCGGGGCGATACTGAGCAAGTACAATGCACAAGAACAAACTCCGCACCGGCAAAGGCTCGTTTGGCGACTTTCATCCCGGACGGCTCGTCTTCTGCGTCCCACCGATAAATTCACTTCGGTACTGCCCGTAATTGCCGAGCACGCGCCCGTATCATCGCCCAGCAGAATAAGGTGAGTCGACGGAACATTTCGCACGACGCGAAGCGTCGTTAACGTTTCACGTACGGGAGCCTCGCAAAGAGAGTGCCTAAGCAGGCCGAGGGCTTCGTGATCTTGTCAGTCTTTAAAAATCTCACAATAGCTCACATATATTGACGATAAAAATATTATTTCACGGAAATATAATATCGTGAAAATTACTCTTTAAGGGCTTACAGTACATGTGTAAAAACGCACGCTAATTTCGTGATCTTTTTTCTCAGTAAATATAAACTTTATCGATTTAATTTTTTTACGGTGAAGGGAGAATATATTAACGAATATTTAGGAATTTTTTCATTCAATTTTGTTCTTATTATGTATGTTTTTTAACGGTTGGCGTACATTTTTTTTTCGCAAGTTCATTTGGGGTGTCCTTGATTGCGGCTGAAATAGCGGCTGGTTGAAAAAAATCGATTTTTACCAATTTTTCTACACTGAATAAATTTTTATAATTTTAAAAAATATTAAAACGTCAAGGACTGCAGAATCTGTAGAAGTAAATCTGTAAAAAAAATTCATAAAATTCCATCAAGCCGTTTTCGAGATATTAGGGCCATCGATTTTGAAAATCACGTGTCGAGAAAAACTCGTTCAAAGTTCAGCAGCGCCGCTGCTCGAGCGCTCCGCCACTTGCCACATAAAGGTTTCTAACTTTCGTAATTCGTTGAATTTTGACATAAAAATTTAACTGAATTTTCTTCACACTGTGAACTAGTAGAAATTAAAAGAAAAAGAAAATTTGAAATTTTCTGTGCTGTAAGCCCTTAAAGAGTATTTTCCGAATTTCGATATTATTAATCTTTTTTAAAAGTTGTATAGCGATATTTACATCGTGCAAGTACTCGCTCAGCGAGGATCCCGTACGTGAAGGCTTAAACGTCGAAGCTTGAGCCTCTGTATAATCATAATCCGGTGATTGTGTTGCAGGAAGAGTAGAAAGTTTGCACGACGTCACGGTAACAAGAGGCGCTAAGAAGTTTTTCGACGCGGGACGAAACACAATCATGGAAGAATATTCCGGTCCGACATGGCAATTTATATGAGTATTCGTTGGAATCGGAGAGGTGCGGAGATGGACGTAAGTTTACACTTCTGAATCCATTTACATCTCCGCTCGAGGCTCGAATAGTTCGTCAACCCCCGTGGCACACAATTCAAAAAAAATTATCATACAATCTTAATTATGATTTTGTGAGAGCGCGTTCTTCTGTTCGATGAAACCCTCGAAGTACCGTCAATCAATTTTTTTGTTTTGTTCTGTCTTGTTTCGTTTTTTCATCCATTATCGGACAGACTAGCGCTACGAAAGTGCCGATGAGAGCTGTGAACGTAAAAAGCTTATTTGAATTAACGCGAGATAATTTTTGTAGAAGCATTGAAATTAATGTGATACAAATTCGGCAGTGGTTATTGAGTAGGAGAGTCCACTGTTAAAGAAGTAGGTATATTCTATCCATAAATAAATATATATATATATATATCTATTTACCGAATGAATTGAAAGAAAAAAAAAAAAAAAAACAAAAAAAATATACATAAATGAAAAAAATACAAATAAAAAAAACACAAAATTGTGAAGAGAAAAAGATGTTGATAAATGCAGAAGAACAACAAAAAAAACAACAACAAAAAAATGCATCGTATATTAAGCTGGTAAATTGTTAAGACGGCTTGACATGGTATGAGCTCGAAAGATAGAAAAGATTTTAAAAAACCAGGAAATCGTGATTCGTCCGATCTTACAATCGGGTCAAGAATATTTGTCTATCCCTCGGAGAATATCGGATAAAAGAGAAAAGAAACAGCATAGAGAGTGTTTAAACGTTGAGCCCAAAATTGTTGTATGAATGTGTGAAATATTTAATTTAAGTAATTAGATGTTTACTTCGTAACTATTAACTGAGAGTCTTCGTCGATGGACCTTCAAGTGCACGAGGCGTTCCTTGTTTACCTTTGATCGGATGTAATCGGGCATATCTCTGGATTCTCAGTCGCGTGAGAAGTAAAACAAAAAAAACACTTGTTACGTCCATCAATCCTATGTACACTTACAAAGGTACACGCTAATAATATTTGCGTTAGCCTCGTGCATTTGAAAGTCCATATTGAAACTGTATATAACGTCGTTAATTTCGGCGAAACGTTGTCGATCCTCGTTGCCTATCCGCACTCGATCGATCGGATTGTTCGGCAATGGAATCTTAAACGAACAAGTAATGTAAAAAAAAAAAGATCCAAGAGATGTAAACATAGACGGCTGGCCTAGACCAACAACCAATCTCCTCGGGTCCAGAGCCCCGACCGAAGCGATTCTCTGACACACATCTGACGATTTGATTAAAGAACACTATTGTCTAACTTATTTGTCGTAAACGTTTGTACCGAAAAAAAATATGTATCGTCGGTTATACACTTGTTTTTTTTGTTCTATTTATTTTTTAATTTATTTGTACACTGTAAAGGAGAATCGCCGAGTGTCGCGTCTCTGGATAGACGGAGCTTGGAAACACGATCGGTGAATGTATATCTCAGAATGTAGCCAGTTTGTGCTAGTCACAACACATTATAAATAATCTTCCCTTTAACTCTGTCGATTCGATGAACTTATTTTATAATGGAATACTATCTGTAAAAAAAAAACAACAACAAACGAAAAATCAATAGAATTATCTTCATTACTGCGGAACCGTTAAAGGATTACTGAGCGAAGCTTTCTTCTACAATGAGCAAACTCGAGCTTATGAGCGGATTATATTCTAAAAAGGATTTTGGAAGGACTGAAAAAAATGTGAGATAAGCCCACGACATATGGAGAATGTAATGCGCGAGTGATTATTGATAAAGTTACATATCTCAGGGTAATGCGGCTCCTGCGAAAGGAATCTCCGAATAGTACCGAAGACCCACCGGGCCGACTGCGAAATTTATTATTTGCATCGTGCAGTAAACTTGGTGGGTTTCTTCACTCGCATGGGATTTTTTTTTCACGGCGCTTTCCCACACCGCGATACACCCAGTCGCTCTTAGCTGCGAACTAAACACTGTGACCTCTCGCAACGTGCGACCTCAGCAATTTCATTATCAACCTGCGAAGATCGTAAACATTCGAAACTCACCTCGTCGATTAGTTTTCTTCAATATCTCTTATCGCTACTACGGTAAAGTTACGCGACGTCACAGGAATGCGCGCGTTAAGAAGTAACAAAAATGAAATGCTGCACAACAATAAGCAAAGAGTTATTACACCAAGAAAAAAAGAAAAACAATAAACAATATTTTGACCCCGTATATTTTGTTTTATTTATTTTTTATAAAAAAATGTATTACTCGTAAGTGATAAGCACACTCCTAAGTTATGTCTCGAAGAATTCAAAAGAAATTTGTGTTTGGTAATGCGTTGGTAAGAGTTGTTGAGGGAGTTCAGGGAAATAGCATTTGGATTGTTTCGTACCGATCCGTCTACCATGGATCTATGCGCTACAGTTTTTCTTTCTTTTTTTTTAATTCTCCAATCAAGCAGTTTTCCATGTTTTGCGGAGCATCATTTAATCCATAATCCACGAATCATTGTAAGGTCCTACATTATCCGAAAGTGAAGCAGTATTTTTACCTAGCTCAGCTGACTCTTGAATCCAAATTGTAACATGTGTGACAAACCACAAACAATTTTTTGGCAGCGAATCGATACAAAGCGGCGTGGCTAACAGGCATAAGAAAAAATAAACAAAAATTAATCGTAAGAATATCGATATCGTCACGATCTTGTTACATATGTGATACACCAGCCAGCCCAGCCAATAAATATGTAATCTTAAAAGATACTGTCAAAAGTACAAAATAATTATTTGAATGTGTTTAAGAAAATTAATACGATTTAATGTATTTTATAATGTATACCCTTTAGAAGGGTGATATGCGAAAAAAAAGGTTCTCGAGTCGTGAATGTTCGATCAGTCTGGAACGACCGCGTTGATATCCACAAAGTTGACTACTTTATTGAGAAAAAAAAAAGAAAAAAAAGTCTACGAATCGTTAGTTAGATCATTGTGAATTTTCATTCCCAATTAATGTAAACAACTAATCGATTTTGGCGATCGGGGGAGGGGGGAATTTATCTGTTCTGGCGATTCAGCAATCGCACGATCTTCCTCGAAGACAAGCATTTTTATTTTGATCGAGCCTCAACGACGATGCATTGAATACGTTTCGAAGCTTCCTTCGAGCCCACGAGGCCATGGCGGACGCGAATAATTGATGTGATTTATGGAGGGAGCTTATCTCCGATCTATGCGCGCTGTGAGACACGACTGTCGCCACAACATTAATGAAGAACAAAATGGTTAAAAAAAAACCCTATGGCGTTTGACATAATTTTTATGTTGTAACAAATGCGGTGCACAATTTTTTCTTCTCAGAGCAAACGTTTCATAATATGTATTTGATGTAAAACACTGTCAGAACGAAACACTATATTACTGTATTCGATATTCGTAATCCGCAAAGTTTAAAACCGTTTCTCTTGTTTGTCATTAATATTCACCGACATTTCTATCTCGAGTTATTGCAATATTTTCATATTAGACCGTCATCACGTATTGTCAACAAGAATACGCGATGTCTTATCGTGTACTGATTTTCATAATTTTTCTTCTTTCATAGTTCGACTGATTTTACGTGCCGAGTCGAGAAAATTAAACGTAAAATGTGAAATATGATTGAGTAAAAAAAAAAAAACATAAGCGATACATACTCTCAGGTTTGATTATTTAGATCTGTAAAGTACACAAACAATTTTTCAATGTTACACCGTAACTAAATGAATTGTCATTGCAACGTACCGGATAACCATACTGGATTGTAACGCGTCTTCGGGTTCTCTCGACGATTAATTTACTGTACATAGGAAATGGCTTGTGACGTTTAGGAGTAAGTAATTAACACAAATCAAAAAAATCAAGTGGATCTGTAATAGCGTGAAATGAAGAAAGAAAAAAAAAGCAACAAAAAAACAATTTTTTCAATAAGCAACTTTTCAATTAAAAATTGTAACTGTCGTGGAAGAGATATGTGCGCCGTCTGTTAATCCACAACTTAATTGCAGTTTGAGGAACGTCTCATTTGTACGCAAACTTTTACATTGCGGAATTAAACGAGTATGAACCCATTATTTACGACTAAATCATTGAATTTCCTGTCTTATTTTTTTTTTTGCTAGTGCGATCGCAGTAACAGCAGCAGCAGCAGTAATTGCCGGATATCAGGTGTGTTAACTTAAGGTAGTACTAGCACAATGACTGACACCGCCTAAGTTCGAGAGAAAAAAGACAAAGATTACAAACACTTCTCGATGAGAAAAAAATCTGAAAAAA